>JAXQQM020069718.1:0-11098 GCA_034641835.2 Pinus albicaulis | reverse complement strand
TCTCTTGATTGTCAAATCTTGCAGGCGACTCGGCTTCGACACATTCATTCGTCCCTGTCAAGATGCACTGAGGTACCTTGACACTCATTTACATTATCGGTGAGTTTTCTCGCATTGGTTAACGATTTTCATTATTGATCGGTAATCCAATGATTTTTTCCCATTCTCGACTTCGACACATTTATTCGCATGGTAAGAATTGTACCATGAATGTTGGCTTTGATGAAGACTAATGGTTTTATGGAATCAACAACAACTTGCAGCAGTGAATTTTATTAGTTTCTTGTAGCAGCATGTTCATATTTTTGTCAATTCAATAACAGCTGCGGAAAGTGGCAGTTTCTGCAGCCATTGCTGTAGCAGCCTGTTTTCGTCTTTTTGCAACTTTTTCCAAAAGGCAGTTTTGGCACAATTGTTGCAAGAGATTGGAGCAGAAATAAAAAATTCTGAGCTTCTGGGTTTTCTCAGAATATGATAAACTGAGTAAAATGCGGACAGAATTTGGAAAAAAACAATTTTTAAGGGCATTTCAAAAGGGTTTTCCAAGCAGATTTTCAATTTTCAGCATTATGGACAGAATAGGACAGATTTGAGTATTTTTTCACAGCAGCACCTTTTCTTCATCAAAATGAAATTTTGAAAGCATGTGGCAGTAGAGAAGGTAAAAATACACAGTTTCCCTTTGGAATCACTTAATTTGGCCTTAAAATGAGTCCGTGGCGTACTTTTTTGTTGCAACATTGGGCAGAATGAAGGGTGAAACAGGACAGAAATCGATTTTATCATAACTTTCAAACCGTGCATCCGTTGGTCCTGAAATTTTTATGGTAAATGCATTGAGGTGGGGTGAATAAACACAAAAAATTTCAGAAAATTATAGTGTGTATTTTTCAAGAAATTGGCCACTTTCACCGACATCCATTTCTCATTTTCCGGGAGATCCGTGTAACCAATGGCAGAGATTTTTCGTCGGAAGATGCATAATAATATTGGTGACAACCTCAGAAAATTTCAGGGAAGTCTGGTGTACCATTTGAGAAAAAATTGCAAAATTCATTTCATTCTACAAGTCCACTCCATCTCACTCCACTTTCACTCCATCTCACGCCATTTTCATTTCATTTCACAAGTCCATTCCACTTTCACTCCATCTCATGCCATTTTCATTTCATTTCACAAGTCCTATTCCACTTTCACTCCATTACATTTCACATCCATCTTCCATATTCATACTTCATTTCTTCTTACAGATTGCATGTTGCAGCCACATCTTATTCAGCAGTTCTGACATAATTGTACAACCTACAAAGAGATGATGATTACAGGAAATTGGAGGATTCTGTTTTGAAGACCAACATGCTCAAAGAGGACCAAAGGAACAACATCAAGCACAGCAATTAACAAGGTCAAAATTCTGAGGTAAATTGTGAAAATTATTTTAATAGCAAAAAGTTAAAACATGAAATAGATACAATGTGTATAATCATATGTTTCCTAAAACAACCTATCATTTGAATTGATTAACATATCTTGGCCATATCCCTTATCCAACATTCCAACCTACTATTCCACATCTCCTTAATATTGTATCATTCACTTATTTCACCACAAGTTCATCATAAATCCTCCATCAGATCCATAGCCACTTCATTTTCCCTTATAGCTTAATTACCTCCATCCATTCACTTCCATTACACTTTGCAGCCAATCCATCTCTAAGTGAAGAAAGGTAATTCTAAGGGTGAAGCATCATTCTTCAACTAATCCATCTTCAGACACAGAGATACAGTTTCAAAATAAAGTATTAGACTCTTTAGTCAATCTAGCTTCAAGCATAGAAAAGTAATTCTGAAAGGAAGATAATCTGCACAAAGGAGGAATGTGGCTAATTGTCAGGACACAATTAGTTGAAGTCAAGTATTTGGAAGGATATCCACAAGTCAAGGAGCTACTACAATAAGAAGGGAGGCTAAATTTTATAGAGAAATTTGATGGCTTCCATAAGGAGATTACAAAATCTTTTGTCAAATCTTTTGATGGAGTAGAAGAAGAGAAACTGACATGGATATTGAAAATAAACTTGACACTCCACTACAAAAGGAAGATGAAGAACTAATTTCTAAAAAGTTAACAGAGATTAGAAAATAGATTAGGGCCAAAAGAAGCAGAAAGATAAAGTTGGATGTTTTAACAGAGGTTTCAGAGCACATGGAATAAGTTTTGATGAAATTGCATGAGGACATGCAATAGTCTTGCAATGGGGGTATGTTGAGCCCTAGAATTGCCTTCTCTTTTACAAACCTTCACTTCATTTCATCATTCTTTTATCACTTCATAAGCCTAAAATCAATGAAGAATGATTAGGATTGCTTAAAGGTTACATGCAATTGATTAACATATTATATTTTCATGATTTTTTCTATTTTAACAATTTTCTGCAAAATAGCTACAGAATACAGGCATTCCGTAGCTGACCGCGCATTCCGTAGCTGATCCCACATTCCGCAGCTATTTTACAGTTTGAGTGGGTTACAGGTGTCGTCTCAAAGAAAGGCGCATATGGGCAAATTCCACGTCATGTCTACATTGTTCGTTGCTCACCATGAAGGAAGAAACGAATTCTGGATATGGTTTTGGTACGTGGGAACACATTTAAGAAGGCAGACTTCTAGTAGGACTGTCTCAGTCTAGATGTCCTTTTCCTTTTTACGCAGCCACTTCAAGAGTCCTAATGTGATTTCGATAAGGAAAGACAATGATCCTGGAATTGTTGCAAGTCTTGTTATGTGCATTTGTTATATAAACACTTGGGAAACCGAGAGCTAGGCTAGATTTTGTTCTAGATTTTGCTTAGATTCTGCGCTACATTTTTGAAGACGCAGAGTGCTCTGTTCAAGTTATTTCTCTTTTAATGAAGCAGACAGTGTTGTTTCGAAAGCGTTGATTTGATTTGGAGTTAGATTCCGTCTGGTGCTAGAGGGCCCCTGCCCCCTGTACGGATTTATTTGCATAATTTAGATAAGTATTCTAGCTGCCTTTACATTTTTGAAGTTGAATTCGTAGTTGTTTTCATTAGCTGCTATAGTTATACTCGTTCTAAAAACTCTTCCAAAAGAAGAAGCTCTTCCAAAAGATTATAATGATGAATGGGGAATGGCTATAGTATTGTAGGATTTAATTGTAATCTCTTTTATTCACCATCACAGTTATACTTATGCTCAGCACTCTTCCAAAAGAAGAAATTCTTCCAAAAAATCCTCATACTGTCTTAGGCATGATTGTGATCTTGAACGTTTTAGTTGTGTGTTTTCACTAAGTACCATTGCTGTTCTTGCTCTTAAACGCTTGTCCAAAATATCATAATGATGAGTAGGAGATGGCTATGATATCTTAGTTTTTCATTGCTTTCAGTCTTTATATTTGCATAGCATAGTTAGGATACTCCGGAGTTTAATTGCACTTAACTCATGCTCAGTTGTTCTGTTTTAAGTTTGATAATGACTTGTAGCTCAGCACTGTTTTAGATTAGTGACATTTTAAGTTCAGTTTTAGCTTAACTCATTGCATTTGCACTCCATATTCAGTTGTCATTCACTGCATATTAGACTACTTCAGTTGTTAAACTTAACAAAACAGCCTTCATTATTTACAAACATCTTCTTGTTCTAAAATCTATAATCGCTTCATAACCACAGGAACATAAGACAATATCATTTTAAGGCCTGAAGTACTTCTGCAACTCCCTTATCATCTCATAAACAAACATTTCCTCAAAATACTATTTCAAAAATCCATAACCTTTGAGTGAAGTGTAGTGTCATTAAACTAAGTTGCAGAATAGAGTTAGGAACTAGCTTTAGAGTAGAAGATCTTATGATGGTATAAATGTTTTATTCCAAATTTGCTTCAATAAATCTCTAATCAAGGATGAAATGTTACATCATTATAAGTTAGTTGTTCAAACTGTTTAGTTAAGAGGATTTGCATATTTAGTTGATCATTTCTCAAGTTGAGTTTATGTTTTGAATCATTTCCTTAGAAGTCATTATCAAGCTTTGCTTTTGCTTAGTCATAGTTTAGATTTGATTCTGTTTTTAATATTGCATTTTCATTTACCATTTGACATCAACCAATTAGGTTTCACTCTATTTTTAATCATTAGCCTCCTTCCATTAGCTTTCTAGCCATCTTTCTTGTGAACATAAAACCACCAAAAGATCAAAAACATCATAAATCATCACAAAAGACCAAAAACATCACAAAACACTACACACAACGCATTAATAAACAAGCACCTAGGTACATACAGTACACTTCACTTCAGTAGTTTACCAACCTTGGTTGACAATTAAATGAGCTCAATTTAGGAGACTAGATTGAGACCAAACATTTTGGCGCCGTTGCTGGGGAAGTGAAAACTAGGTAACCTTAACTGCTTACATCCCGAAAAACAAAAAAACAAAAGCAAAAACCCCGATCACCTACCACACCCACTATATCACGTGGTGCAGTAAGAGCCACACATCCACATCATGAATTCATATTTTTGCAGGTAGTAGAAGAGGTGACAAGGGAGGTTGAAAAAATGGATGGAGATGATGACAATGAGGAAGATTCTTTTGGATTTCCCATTCGAGAAACTGATATCAACGTTCAAATGACGAACATCCATCCATTTGTACTTCCTAACTTCAAAGGTATGAGATCAAAAGACCCAAAAATATTTCTTTTTGAATTTGAAATAATTTTTAGATCTTATGGCTACTCATTGCACATTAAAAAATTGAATTTTTTTCTGGCAACATTTAAGGATAGAGCTCTTAGATGGTTCACGACTTTAGGAAAAAAATCTATAAGGACATGGGATGATATGAGAAGAGTATTTTTTGGAAAATATAAAGATTATTGCATGCACCATGACCTTAGAAATGAAGTGTTTAAGATGAACCAAAAAGAGGATGAAAGCCTAGAAGATTTAGTAGAGAGATTTACTTATAATATCAAAAGATCCAAATTTCATAATTTAGGATCAGATGCATTAAAAATTGTCCTATTAAATGCTATAAAGGATGAATGGATTGATCTTCTTAATCTGGTGGGAAAATGAGATGTCTATCAATTTCCATTTCAAGAAATTTGTGAACTATGAAAGAACATATGAAGAGGAAAAGCAAGGTGTGTAAGATCCCCTCAAGATCCATTTATGGCAAGAGTAAGTAAGTCAACATCAGGATTGGTAAGTCAAACTGAACCTAACAATTTTCTAAACATTCTTGGTAATTTAAATGAACAAACTAACATGCTAAGAATGCAAAAGAAGCAAAAATTTTCTTCATTTATATTTTTCTCTAAATGTAGAAAGAAACATGCTTTGCATGAATGTCAACTTAATAACATTAAAATTTGTAAAATTTTTGCAAGATCACATACTGCTAAAGCCCATCGTACCCGGGGGTTGAAGGCAATTTGGAAAAGGATAATGGAGAAAATCAGCCACAAGAGCAACTTTGTTATACAGCCTCCAAGAGGGCTATGGCGGCCTCATCAACCCAACCATGATGTAATATCCTTATGTGGGTTTCTAGACTATGCTGCTTAGCTCAGATGATTGACACCCTTGCCTTGGCAACCTTTGCCAATCTCAATCCCAACTTCAAAATCAGCCTTGAGAACCTGTCCTTAACCATCTCAATCCCAACCTCAAAACCAATCTTGGCAACAAGTTGGCAAAGGCCCCATAAAGGAAATCCACCACATCCTCCAATCTTTCCCTCTCTATCCTCAAATATCATCATCGTGTTATCCATACCATTCACCTCCACCACAACATCAATATCACCCTCATTTGACCTCAATTCAACCTTTCCCATTACCATTCACACAAGCACCCCAAAGATCCATTCTCACTCCATACTTGCACAACCGTTTCATATCCCCAACAATAAAACACCTCAATCAACTTACAATTTTGAGGTATTGCAAAATGATTCACCATCTATCATTGAAGAACAACAATAAGAAGAAAGGAGCCAAGGATAGGAATTAAAGGGAATCGGGGATGTCTGTTAAGAGGAATATTGGACAAGTTGGAAAAGTTTCTTGCATGCTTATCACTAGATTCTATGAATGGGGATCACATCTCTGAAGACTTGCATGGCATGATAACAGAAAGCCAAGGAAGAGAAGATTACATTGAATCTTGGTTCAAGAAAATCATCAGATCCCATTACTCCATTCTTCAATAACTTCTAACAACATATCGATCAAGGTAGTTGGTCTCTCATATATTGGTACATATCAAAGAGTATCTTTCAAACCTGCATATGAGTTTATCTATCATCTTATTACAGACATGGTTCCATTGGAAGTATTCATATAATTGAATAAGATTTCTTTTTCAAGTAGAGTAGGACATATTAAAAAAAAAAAAAATAAGTAAACAAAAAAATAAGTCCTATTGTGAAAACCAGCTTACTGGCGCAATTGGACATGAGCTTTGCTTGAAAACCAGGTAACTGGCGAGCAAAGTTCACAATAAGTTCTGCAATTTCATGATGGTTTCAATCTTTTAGTACGGTTCGTCAAATCAGTTTTGGTTCTATGCTCGAGTTGGCTGATGTGGGATTCCTTAAGGCCCACCTTCCAATAGATCTTGTCCCATTGACCTCAACACCTTATCTGGGATTAAGATCAGATATTATTTGGAGTTCCTTGGAGCTTTCATACATCAATGGCAAGCCTCCTCGTTGATAACAATGGGAATACAACAATGTCTCTTGATTGTCAAATCTTGCAGGCGACTCGACTTCGACACATTCATTCATCCCTGTCAAGATGCACTCAGGTACCTTGACACTCATTTACATTATTGGTGAGTTGTCTCGCATTGGTTAATGATTTTTATCATTGATCGATAATCTAATAATTTCTTCCCATGCTCGACTTCGACACATTCATTCGCATGGTAAGAATTGTTCCATGAATTTTGGCTTCGATGAAGACTAATGGTTTTATGGAATCAACAAAAACTTGCAGTAGTACATTTTATTAGTTTCTTGTAGCAACATGTTCATATTTTTTTCAATTCAACAACAACTGCAGAAAGTGGCAGTTTCTACAGGTATTGTTGTAGCAGCCTGTTCTTGTTTTTGAAAATTTTTCCAGAGGCAGTTTTGGTGCAAATATTGCAAGAGATTGGAGCAGAAATACAAAATTCTGAGCTTCTGGGTTTTCTCAGAATATGATAAATTGAGTATGCCGCGAACATAATTCAAAAATAAGCATTTTTGAATGACATTTAAGATGGGTTTCTAAGGCATATTTTCATTTTTCAGCATTATGGACAGATTAGGACAGATTTTGGTATTTTTGCACAGCAGTGCATTTTCTTCATCAAAATGAAATTCTGAAAGCATGTGGTAGTAGAAAAGGTAAGAATACACAGTTTCCCTTTTGAATCACTCAATTCGGCCTTAAAATGAGTTTGTGGCATTTTTTTTTTTTTGCAACATTGGGCAGCATGAAGGGTGAAACAGGGCATAAATTGATTTGATCATAACTTTAAAACCATGCATCCATTGGTCCTTAAATATTTACGGTAAATGCATTGAGGTAGGGTAAATAAACACAGAAAATTTCAGAAAATTTCAGTATGTATTCTTCAAGAAATTGGCCACTTTCACCTACAGCCATTTCTCATTTTTCGGGAGATCTATTCAACCAATGGCTGAGATTTTTTTTCAGAAGATGCATAATATTAATGGTAACAACCTCAGAAAATTTCAGGGAAGTCTGATGTACCATTTGAGAGAAATTGAAAAATTCATTTCATTTTACAATTTCACTCCATCTCACTCCACTTTTATTCCATTTCACAAGTCATATTCCAATTTAATTCCATTTCATTTCACATCCATATTCCATAGCCATACTTCATTTCATTTTACAGATTGCATGTTGCAACCACATGTTATTCAGCAATTCTGACACAATTGTACAGCCTACAAAGGGATGATGATTACAGGAAATTGAAGGATTCTGTTTTGAAGACCAACATGCTAAAAGAGGACCAAAGGAACAAAATCAAACACAACAATTAACAAGGTCAAAATTCTGAGGTAGATTTTGAAAATTATTTTAATAGCAAAAAGTTAAAACATGAAATAGATACAATGTGTATAATCATATGTTTCCTAAACAACCTATCATTCGAATTTATTAACATATCTTGGCCATATCCCTTATCCAACATTTTCAACCTACTATTCCACATCTCCTTAATATTGTATCATTCACTTATTTCACCACCAAGTTCATCATAAATCCTCCATCGAGATCCATAGCCACTTCATTTTCCCTTATAGCTTAATTACCTCCATCCATTCACTTCCATTACTTTGCAGCCAATCCATCTCTAAGTGCGAAAGGTAATTCTAAGGGTGGAAAACATCATTCTTCAACTAATCCATCTTCGGACACAGAGATCGGTTTGAAATAAAGTATTGGGCTACGTGAGCCAAATCCCAGTTTGAAGCATAGAAAGTGAATTACGAAAGGAAGATAAATACTGCCAAAGGAGGAATGTGGCTAATTGTCGGGGACCACGATCGGTTGAAGTCAAGTATTTGGAAGGATATCCCATAGTCGAGGAGCTACTCTGATAAGAAGGGAGGTTAAATTTTATAGACAAATTTGATGGCTTCCATAAGGAGATTACAAAATCTTTTGCCAAATCTTTTGATGGAGCAGAAGAAGAAAAACTAACATAGTTATTGAAAATAAACTTGACACTCCACTACAGAAGGAAGATAAAGAACCAATTTCTGAAAAAGTTAACAGAGATTAGAAAATAGATTAGGGCCAAAAGAAGCAGAAAGATAAGGTTGGATGTTTTAACAGAGGTTTCAGAGCACATGGAATCAGTTTTGATGAAATTGCATGAGGACATGCAATAGTCTTGTAGTGGGGGTATGTTGAGCCCTAGAATTGCCTTCTCTTTTACAAACCTTCACTTCATTTCATCATTCTTTTATCACTTCATAAGCCTAAAATCAATGAAGAATGATTAAGATTGCTTAAAGGTTACATGAAATTGATTAACATATTGTATTTTCATGATTTTTTCTATTTTAACAATTTTCTGCAAAATAGCTACAGAATACAGGCATTCCGTAGCTGATCACGCATTATGTAGCTGATCCCGCATTCCGCAGCTGTTTTACAGTTTGAGTGGGTTACAAGTGTCATCTCAAGAAAAACCGCATATGGGCATAATCCACGTCATATCTACATTGTTCGTTGCTCACCATGAAGGAAGAAACGGATTCTGGATATGGTTTTGATACGTGGGAACACATTTAGGAAGGCATAATTCTATTAGGACTGTCTCAGTCCAAATGTCCTTTTCCTTTTTTACGCAGCCACTTCAAGAATTCTAATGTTATTTCGATGAGGAAATACAATGATCCTGAAATTGTTGCAAGTCTTGTTATGTGCATTTGTTATATAAACACTTGGGAAACCGAGAGCTAAGCTAGATTTTGTTCTAGATTTTGCTTAGATTCTGTGCTACATTTCTGAAGACGCAGATTGCTCTGTTCAAGTTATTTCACTTTTAATGAAGCAGACAGTGTTGTTTTGAAAGCTTTGATTTGATTTGGAGTTAGATTCCATCAGGTGGTAGAGGGCCCCTGCCTCTTGCACAGATTTATTTGCGTAATTTAGATAAGTATTCTAGCTGCCTTTACGTTTTTGAAGTTGAATTCGTAGTTGTTTTCATTAGCTACTGTAGTTATACTCATTCTAAAAACTCTTCCAAAAGAAGAAGCTCTTCCAAAATATTATAATGATGAATGGGAAATGGTTATAGTATTGTAGGATTTAATTGTAGTCTCTTTTATTCACCATCACAGTTATACTTATGCTCATCACTCTTCCAAAAGAAGAAATTCTTCCAAAAAATCCTCATACTGTCTTAAGCATGATTGTGATCTTGAAAGTTTTAGTTGTGTGTTTTCACTAAGTACCATTGATGTTCTTGCTCTTAAACGCTTGTCCAAAATATCATAATGATGAGTAGGAGATGGCTATGATATCTTAGTTTTTCATTGCTTTCAGTCTTTATGTTTTCATAGCATAGTTAGGATACTCAGAGTTTAATTGCACTTAACTCATGCTCAGTTGTTCTGTTTTAAGTTTGATAATGACTTGTAGTTCAACACTGTTTTAGATTAGTGACATCTTAAGTTCATTCTTAGCTTAACTCATTGCATTTGCACTGCATATTCAGTTGTCATTCACTGCATATTAGACTACTTCAGTTGTTAAACTTAACAAAACAACCTTCATTATTTACAAACATCTTCTTGTTCTAAAATCTATAATTGCTTCATAACCACAGGAATAGAAGACATTATCATTTTAAGGCCTGAAGTACTTCTGCAACTCCCTTATCATCTCACAAACAAACATTTCCTCAAAAGACTATTTCAAAAATCCATAACCTTTGAGTGAAGTGTAGTGTCATTAAACTAAGTTTTAGAATAGAGTTAGGAACTAGCTTTAGAGTAGAATATCTTATGATGGTATAAATGTTTTATTCCAAATTTGCTTCAACAAATCTCTAATCAAGGATGAAATGTTGCATCATTATAAGTTAGTTGTTCAAACTGTTTATTTAGGAGGATTTGCATGTTTAGTTGATCATTTCTCAAGTTGAGTTTATGTTTTGAATCATTTCCTTAGAATTCATTATCAAGCTTTATTTCTGCTTAGTCATAGTTTAGATTTGATTCTGTTTTTAATATTGCATTTGCATTTGCCATTTGACATCAACCAATTAGGTTTCACTCTGTTTTTAATCATTAGCTTCCTTCCATTAGCTTTCTAGTCATCTTTCTTGTGAACATAAAACCACCAAAAGACCAAAAACATCATAAATCATCACAAAAGACCAAAACATCCCAAACTGCTAAACACGTAATTGGGAAATGTGTACTAGGCACATATATTGCACCACACTTGATGGTTTAGCGACCCTGGTTGACAATTAATGAACTCAATTTAGAGACTAGATTGTTTCAAACACCCTTGCGGCTCC
>JAXQQM020092577.1:0-107612 GCA_034641835.2 Pinus albicaulis | reverse complement strand
TGAATGTGATAGTGGATGATTTCAAGTACTTAGGTCTTTTCAATTATTGGGCCGAGGGTCCGGTCCCTCCAAAAGTCAAGGAAATGCCTTGAGCCCCTCTCATTTTCAAATACCTTAGCACTTAGGGGAAATTAGTAAAACCTTTAGGGAAAAATGAAGGGGAAGTTAATAATCTTGACCTTGCTTTGCTTTGAAATTATGCCAATGTAGTGTTCTGCCTTTGCACTTGTGATGAAAGTAAATTCTTAACACATTTTAACACCATCATTCATCACATGAAAATTTGCAACATCATCTACCTACCCTATCTACTTTACTCTACCATTTTTTCTTCTTTATTAGGGTGCACTTAGACTGGAAAACCCTTATCACACTTTTTCTTTTGCTTTTACATGGCAAATTTATCTAAGTCTACACTTATTACATCCAAGGGCTCAGATTAAACTGTTGAGCACCTTTTATTAACTCTACCTATCTACTTATCTGCCAAGATTAAACTCTTTGGCCAGATATTTATTCTCTATTCTACAACATGAAATTGAAAAATGAATGAGTCAAGTTTAAACAGTTTGACTCTTCATAAATTGTGGCAAAAGTTTAACAAGCTGCACGCAATTACTTATTACAGAAAATGAAATAGTAGTGACATTTAAACTTGCACACTTTCCTTGGTCTATTTTTTGCTTGGGGTTCATTTCTTTCATTTTCTTGATCAATTTATTTTTCTTACCCTTTGATTTTTCTTTTAGGGTATACCCTCTTTACATTTTTTAAATTTTTTGATTTTTTGGTTTTTCAAGAATATGGAACACCTTTGCTCAAGAAAAGGTTTGAACATATTCCATAGTTCAATCAAGACAATCATGAAAAATGACACCTATTGGTATAGGAGTCTAACACTAGCTCCACTTGGGGATGGCTTTTCCTTGTGAAAAGTCAAGAACAACAGGTCAGTTGCCTCAAAATGTCTTCAAACTAAACCATGTAATCTCCTTCTTCTGGTAGCTTTATTGTATATATGATAGTAAAACTTCTGAAGCTTAGGGCCTTCACTTCGGGCTTCAACTCCAGTAAGTTACTATCCACTCAAAACTTAAAACTTTGTTTCCCAGTTAGCAATTTTCTGCCTTGTTCCAATCCCAAACATGAATTTGTTGTGGTTGAAAATCTTGAATTAAATATAGTCCTTTTTCTGCAACCTGAAATCTGATCTAAAACTAAAACAACACACAAAAAATTTCAAACCAACTTAATGAAAAACTAGCTGAAAATTGAAAAACTAAAAAAAAATGCTCAAAATTCTGAGCTTATTAGCACTCATCTACCTACTCAATCTACTGTTCAACTGCTAGTTAGGTAAAATGAAATAGCCAATGCAACCATTCAAGAATTATGTAGTTTGATAGATTTTGTTGCATTTTCTTGTTGATTATCAAAATTGTACTTCTGCAACCTATTAGAAACTTGTCAACAAATGAGAGGATAAGGAAACGCTTGATTTCCTTTGTTGACTCTAGAAACTGTACAAAAGGATCTTCCAAAATATATACACTGATGTTTAACTGATCTGAACAACTGTACATCTGTTCTAGATGGCCTCCATACCATGAATATGAAATGCTATTTTCATCTTTATCTCCCTGTAAACTTTCAGATAAGATTTGTGATAATATTCCTACTGATTGTAATGTTTGAGTGTTGAATCCTTTATCATCTTGATTCTGAAAATCATAGTTAGTTAATAGAGGAATGCTTTGAATGCCTTCAATATTCAACATATCTGCTATTGGATCCTGAAAATCTTGGGAAAATTGTTGGAACCTATGACATATAAAATTCCATGGGACTTCATAAACTTCAACAAGTTTCCCATTATTTTCTTTAAATTTGTTATACCACATTTACTTTAAAAGCTGAAATGGTTCAAAAAATAGTGGTATGGAACTTTCTTCTGTCATTTGATCATTTATTTCAATGGGAACTGATAACTGCAATTGTGAAACTGAAAAATCTTGATCAATAGTTTCATTATCTTCTTTGTTGTCAATCACAATTCCTAAAGATTGATGATTATTGATGGCATGATAGTTTTCTCTAATGAACTGAAATGAAGCAAAACAAAGAGGTAAAGAATCTTCACTTATTTCCACATTTTCTGCTCTTCCTTCCTCACTCTCATGGCTGATCTATATTGGCTTATCACTGTCTTCAATTTGCTGAAACTGAATTTCTTCATCCTCCAAACTAGCTTCTGATATCTCTGTAAAGTTAGCTTGACTTTGGAGAACATAACTATCATCATAATGATCATACTTAGGCAAATCATCAAAATAAGGAATGTCATCAAACATACACATTAGAACAACAGATTCCTCTTCCTCATATTGATTTGTAAATTCATTTTCTGATTTATGATAATTTGAATTAAGAGGAATTTGTTCATGGCTATCAACCTCTTCTATTTCTTCATGGTGATTTTGAATAAAAAATTCTTCTTTCCTAGTGATCTCATGTGTTATTTCATCTAGTTTTCTTACCAAAAGGTTGAGTTTTACCTCTGCAATGTTTTTCATTTCCTCTTCTTCTACTTTCAACTTTTCCTGTTTGATTTGGAGATTAACTTCCACATCAACTGCAATATTTTCCATCTGTACAAGTGTTTTTGGATCTCTTTCTCTTAACCGAAATTCTATTTCTGAATCAAAAGCACTTGGATAATGTAAGAGAGCTAAATCATGAGGAGGTCTAATATTTTCTGGCATTGAATAATAAAATTGATTAAATCTGTCAGAAAATTGTTGTATCGTTTCATTTGAATGTCTTTTTAATTGATTATATTCTTCCATGATCACAAAATTATTAACTTTTATTATCCATCTATCAAGGAAAAGTTTGATAAACTGTTGGAAATTTGAGATGCTAGCATTAGGCAGATTTTTGAACCAAATCTTTATTCTATTTTGCAAAGAAAGAGCAAAAAGTCTGATTTTAACATCATCTTCATCAATCTCAAATAAATCCAAATAATTCTCAAAACCTTGAATATGTTTTTGGGTAGTGATACCATTCTCTCCATCAAATCTAGGAAGATACTTGTAGTATTTTTTAGGAAAATCATGGAGTATAGGAGGTAAAATAAGGGGCTTATATCTATCTGGAACTTTATATGGTACAGGGATATGTACAGGGATTGTAAGATCAGTCTTGATTATCTGAGGCTTCTTAATTGGAAAATGATCGTCATTAGATTCATAAGAAAGCTGCTCAAAGAGATTAGGAAAATCATTACTTACAATCTTCAAAGGAAAATAACTAAAAACTAATCTAAGATCTTCTATAAAATACAATATACATTGAAAAACTTTCTTAATGAGAAAGAACATAATGTCTTGGATTAAGATCCAAGTTGAAAGCCTGATCTTTCCATATTGTTCTTTAAGGTTCATTCCTCCAGTGGAGTCTTAATTGTGAAATTGATTTGGAGTCGCCAGGTGGATGATTTTAAACTTTGTGTGTCTGATCCCTGTCCACCATCATAGATCAGATCTAAACTTATAAAACAATTTTGAAGAAAAATTTAGTTCTTCAGGAAACCAAACTTTGAGTATTTTATGATTATTTTGTTTTTTATGAATTTTCAAAACAACTTCTATGATTTCTTTAAGAGGCTTTAGATATGAGATTTAAATTTTCTTAAAGATTTATTGAACTAGAGAGTCTGATTGAATGTTTTGAATCCAAAGTTCAGTTTATAAGCTAAACCAGAGATAGACTGAAGCAGCATTTATTTACTATGCAATTGCTGAGCAAAAGCATTTCAAAGGCTACCTGGCTGATCTTCAGGTTCTGTCTGTAGCTTATAATCAAACAATAGTAACAATTAAAATGATTCAAATCCCCAGTGGAGTCGCCACTATGTTATCACTCATGTTTTCCTTGAAGTTGTGGAAAAGGAAAGTATACCCGAGGTAACCACAAACCAACCTTCGGATGCAGAATCTAGCCAATCTGCATCCAGAGAGGGCTCTCTCTTTATGATTTATCTTTGTTCTTAGAAAGTTTTAGGCTAGTTATAAGTCCAAGAAATTTGTTTGGAAATGGTATAATTTGCAAACTAAGGGCAAGGTTGAATATTTTCAGTCCATTGGGCTATGGAGTCAAAGGATGGCTTTACTGGATTACTATTCTAGACACAAGATGGCTTTGCAGGGCAAGATAGCCAAACAGAGAACAATCCTTAAAATTTAAAGTGGATGGAATGGGTTTGAAGGGATGAAAGGCAGGTAAGAATCTTTCAGCATGTTCAAAAGAAAGAAATGAAATGATTACAAATAAATAGCAGTGAAGAATTCTTTACTATAGTAATCAAAATGTTTAAATTAGCGAAGCAAGAGCAATTAAGAATTCGTTGCTTATAACCAATTTAGAGGAAAACATTAAGAATAATCACAACTGAACTCAGAGTAAAATTAAGTAAATTTTGAGTTATTCTTTTATGTCAAGTATTCAGAAATGGACACAATGATATTATAAACAGATATAAAACTTAAGACATAGGATAGAAAGACTTATTGAACTGCAGTCCGACACATGAATCCTGCAAAAAGTCCTGAGCTTCAAATTGTCATCCAGCAAGCCACAAATAAATTTCTCCAAAACGCTTTTATTCCAAAAACATCAATGTCACAGCAAAGTAGTAGAATCCACCCAAATGCTTCCAAGAGTGGAGTATTTATACAAATTCTAAACTAAAATATCTTGAAAAAAATATCAAAATTGGTTCACAAATCTCTCCAACTATTTTACATAAATAGAACTTAATTAAACGACACTCAAACTAATGCATCTATTTGGCACTATTTTTTATGGATAGGTGATGAAAAAGAGGAGAATTTGAATTTGATCCAACTCTTAGTTGATGATGAGGCATCCAAGTCACTAACTGCTTCCTTTCTTTGTGCAATCTGCTCCAACAATTCTGCAAACTTGGGGTCCAATGATATCTTTGTATTTCTCAATCCGTAATATATATGTAAAAAGTGAAAGAGGTTATTTTAGATAAATATGTTGGTGAGATAAACCTCTTTCAGATTCCAAATATTCCTCTCCAACTGTGCATAATAATCTCTATAAAAATATGTGTAAAACAGAGTTTTACAGAGTCTGAAAAATAGCCTGTAAATATGTGCATGTATCTCTCATTCTAAAATCACTGTGACAAAAGTGAGATAGGTTTTTGTATATGGGTCACTTAGGAACAAAAACCTCCTTCATTTTTGTAATATGTATTTCTTATTGGCCACAATCCTCTCTGTAAAATGATGACTTAACTGGTATTTTCTGCAAAAAGTGCTTTCCAACATTGTTTAATATTTCCAAAACCATAATAGCTGTTAGAAAAGTGAAAGATTTTTTTGTAGATTGTCCTCTTAAGAACATAAACCTCTTTCAGTTTTTCAAAATTCATCTTTGATTGATCACAATAGTGTCTGCAAAACAATGACTAAAACATGCAATTTCTGCAAAAATATTCCTTCTTGTTGTGTTTTTCATCTTTTCACTTTTTTGTTCTTTTGACTATTTTACTTTCACTTTAGACAAACTTCAATGTTGGTGAAATTATTTTAATTTCCTCTTTTTACCATTTTACTGCCTCTGTAATTACTTTTACTGTTTACCTTTGACTGCTCTGTAACTTCATTTTAACTTTCATTCTGACTTTTACCTGATACACTTTAACCACTGATACTCTTTAGCTATTATGCTTTCTAACCTCTGTTTGAATAGATTTGATAACACTCTTGGAGTAAACAATTCTTATGACTAGTATTAAGATTGTTTATCCAAGGATGTGATCTTCTGATCACCTGTAAAACAAAACAAATTGTTAAGAAAGCATTGGTTTGCAGCGGAGGTCGAAAAGGTTTCATTTGATTTTGAGATGTCTGTGGAGTGAATCTAGAATGATTTTTGTGAGGTAAACCATGCTTGAATTGGTTAACAGAGGTTTTAGGTGGCGCAGCTGAGTTACAAAGGATTTTACTGCACAATCAGGTTTATTACAGAGTTCAGTAGGATTTTCTAAGGTAAATACCTATTTTATGGAGAATGTCGAATTTTTACAGGCACTGGTTAACGGCGGATGAATGCTTGAGCACTGGCATAGTAATGGAGTTCAGCAATCTTGGTCGATAGCAGTTTAACAGCGGAATTTTCAAATTTTCAGTGGAGGACGCGGTCACTTTCACCAGACAAAATGATAGAAAATACGCGGAATTTTGTTTTATTTGCAAAGTCAACGGGATTTTTTTTATTATTTTTGGGAATGACGTCATCCGTGTATGGGAGGACACGTCACCGGGGTCGGGCGGTAAGCAGTAATTTCCGCACAGCTTTCAGGAGCAGGCGGTTTTCCGCGGGGAGGCAGCGATTCCATTAAGCGATCGACACGTGGTCAGAGCACTATTTGGAAACCACCGCGCTCCCGCGCGTTAATTTTCGGACGGGAGACAGCCAGCGGAATTGTCGTAGACCGTAGATCTTCGAAGGGGTGATCCAACGGTTGGCGGAACATGGAGTTGGCGGTGAGTTAATGTAAGGGCCCGACGGGTTTTATTATAAGTTAATCATTCCAGGTGGCAGGTGATTGGTGGAAAGACTGGTTATTAATTAATCCGGGTGATTAATTAATCCCGTGATTTAATGAGAGTCGTGGTACGGATGGTGTATTTCGAAGTTTTGGTTTAAATTAAAACTTCGGGTTTTTTTTTTTTTCCGTTTAAAACATAAAACATATGTTTAAAACCTTTTTCAATATATATATGGTAATAAATTAATGCAATTTATTAACCATAGGGGCGGGGATAGTTTATAAGGATATATTTTTAACCAAAGGAAATTGTAATGAGGGATTTTATTTCAAATATATGGAATTAAATACTTTGGCTAAAAATCTATAATAAGAGGGTTTTGGGGATATTACATAGGAGGAGTTATACATATAGGATAAGGTATTTTTATTAAGGGTTTAATAAATAAATCATATGTTAATATGACAAAGGGACAAGGGAAAACTCAAAATACTTTACAAATCTAGGAAAGTGAAGATTTCTGAAGAAAATTGTATTATATCAACTTCAACAATTAGACTTAGAATAGCAAGTAATTTTGAGGGTTTAGTGAATGTGATAGTGGATGATTTCAAGTACTTAGGTCTTTTCAATTATTGGGCCGAGGTTCCGGTCCCTCCAAAAGTCAAGGAAATTCCTTGAGCCCCTCTAATTTTCAAATACCTTAGCACTTAGGGGAAATTAATGAAACCTTTAGGGAAAAATGAAGGGGAAGTTAATAATCTTGACCTTGTTTTGCTTTGAAATTCTGCCAATGTAGTGTTCTGCCTTTGCACTTGTGATGAAAGTAAATTCTTAACACATTTTAACACCATCATTCATCACATGAAAATTTGCAACATCATCTACCTACCCTATCTACTTTACTCTACCATTTTTTCTCCTTTATTAGGGTGCACTTAGACTGGAAAACCCTTATCACACTTTTTCTTTTTCTTTTACATGGCAAACTTATCTAAGTCTACACTTATTACATCCAAGGGCTCAGATTAAACTGTTGAGCACCTTTTATTAACTCTACCTATCTACTTATCTGCCAAGATTAAACTGTTTGGCCAGATATTTATTCTCTATTCTACAACATGAAATTGAAAAATGAATGAGTCAAGTTTAAACAGTTTGACTCTTCATAAATTGTGGAAAAAGTTTAGCAAGCTGCACACAATTACTTATTACAGAAAATGAAATAGTAGTGACATTTAAACTTGCACACTTTCCTTGGTCTATTTTTTGCTTGGGGTTCATTTCTTTCATTTTCTTGACCAATTTATTTTTCTTACCCTTTGATTTTTCTTTTAGGGTATACCCTCTTTACATTTTTTAAATTTTTTGATTTTTTGGTTTTTCAAGAATATGAAACACATTTTCTCAAGAAAAAGGTTTGAACATATTCCATATTTCAATCAAGGCAATCATGAAAAATGACACCTATTGGTATAGGATTCTAACAGTAGTTACTACACAAGAATCATTGTAATCTTCCACAATTTGAGCTTAGGATTCCACCACAGCTTAAGCAAGGAGTTCACCACAATCTTAAGGATTCCACCATAGTTTAAGCTAAGCTTTTTGATGACACTATCTGGAATTAAGAAGTTTGAATTTATGTTTTCATTGTCCTAAGCTATAACAAGGGACACATAAATACATGTTGATAGCAGAAAGGGCCAATACGCTGCAACATGTTGTAACTGTTACTAAATACTTGGAATAATTCAATAATTGTTTCAAAACATAAATTAATGCTCAAGAAGAATTAAAAGTTAAAATTAAATTTAAAGAAAATTATCAACAACCAAGGATATTGATAAGCAGCAAAGCATTTAAACCAACATTTTCCAGAACATATCACTTGCCTCTTATGAAATATTAGATCATTGATTGGAATCTATATAGCTTGGTAGATAAATATTACAAAATTAAATTTCATTAGTGATAGAATATCACTTGAAATTATTCTCTTGATGACAAACATAACACTCATATTTTGAAATTTCTTTCAACTTGGGAAACTAGACTCCATCTGAGCTTCCACAAGAATAGTAAATAATTGTAATTTTGCTTGCAATGTCAAATAAAGTACTCATGTTAAACTTAAAAGATTGATTGTTCAGTCATCTTCATCATATTCTAGCCAATAAGTTTCAAGAATCTTTACTGCGTTCTCATAAATTTCATTATTGTCATTACTTTACAGGTTCTCAATCTTCTCAAGTCCTTCAGCATCATCAATATATTGTGCATAGAGATTTACACCTCCAGTGTTGCCCAGAAACTTCTCTGCTTCCCCAACTTTCGAATATTCTCTAGCCCTTCAAGACAAATAGTTACAATTCTTGGGTTTGGAAAGACTAGAAGATCACATAGATGCTTAATGCATCCTTGATTCACAATAAATCTACAACCAAAAGCATAAATTAGTAGTTTGTCTAGGATGAGATTACCCAATGTTATAACTATAATTGTTATGATAAATGACTTTTTATATTGACCATTTATTGACATAATACTCTATTGAATAGACAATGACTTATAAAAAAATTGACAAACCTCTCGCATCTATTCATTTTTTTCTTTGCAACCTCCAACATCATTGTAAGTAGCATCTAGCTTTTCTTCAACATTCATCATTTTCACACTGGGAACAATCTTAGGAGGCAAAGGGATCTGAATCTGATACTTATAGCGATCAACCCTATATAAAGAAAAAATACCATCAATCATTACATTCCAGACAAAACCCACAAGGTGTGACCTGAAGCAATCTCTAAATTTTTTTATGACATTAATGCAAACAACATAAATCATTAGAGTTGAAAACATAATAATGCTTCACTAAGAAGTAATGTGATATCTCACTTTTTAGTGACACTTAGAATTGATGGATAATATCACACTCAACTCTAAACGAAATAAACTCCCTAGAAGACAAAGTGAACATAAAAGGATGGTTTTGCAAGGGGGGTTTTTTATTAACTGACCTGACACGCATGCCTTCTTCAATATCAATAGGGGAGAATTTATCACCTAGTCCAACCACAAACTGCATTCCAAAGAGACAACTTTGTAAATACTACATCCAAGTCAATGTGGAATTCAGGAAACATTGGGTTTTGAATTCGTAAGTTTTGTTGCGAGAAAAATACTAAGCACTGCAGCTATAGTTTTAGTGTAAGATTAAAATAGAATTTTTTATTCTTGCTACACCTATAAGAGAATAATGACTCTATTTTATGATCACAACACAACCTGGAGAAATAAGCATACCTTGGAAATTTGTTTAACATTTATGACATACTTGGAATCATTAGTTTTTGGATTAATGATATGCATGAACCTCACTACCTGGATGAAGAAAAAAACATATTCAGATCAATTAGATGTGATAGAGACTGATACATGCTTGACCATTTTTATCCTTCTTTACAAGAGGAGGACCTTTTTTATTTTCTTGAAGATGACAAGGATGTTTTTGAATAGAAGAATATGACAGCCCTGCAGCAAGAAGAGAAGAACATCGTGGTAGAGAAAAAGGAGCTTATTTTTTACAGAGATTTTGTGGTTTCCCCTAAAAATAAGGATGATGATATTCCAGCTCAAGAAAAAGAAGTAGAACATGAAAAAAAAATTATGAAGATATTTTAGGATAGTGGTCTGAAGGCATTGCAACCATCCTATGTGGATTTGATGCAAATGTATATGTGGCTATCTATGTAATGTGAAGTAAAATACACATTTTATTTATTTATGGCAAGGTGTCGACCTAATTGGGAAGCTTATGAAATATATATTGAATCCTTGATTAAATGTGGGATGTTGGATAGGGCTGAGGGGGTTTTTGCAAAGTTGCAAAAGGATGGTGACATTGGTATTAAATCCAAGATGTGCAACGTAATATTGCAGGGATATCTCAATGCTAGTCAAGAATAAAGGATCAAACAATTATATGATGGAATGTACCATAAATGTGAAGGTTGGTGGAAATCAGCTCAAGGGAAAAGATAGTACTTCAATAAGCAACTTAGTGTTAGATATTACTGGTGCATATAAAAACCTTGACTTTCAAACACAGTGTTTGCAAATTGTGAATTATAAATACTATGAACTTTGGGCCTTTGATTTTTTCCATTTCCTAGAGGAATTTCATCAACAGTCTGAAATGAACTTGGAGATTCATGACACTACAATTGATGCACTGCTTTTGGCACTATAATGTCTCCTGAATCCACATTTCATGATGAACACCAGTGACAGTGACTATCATATCAAAAAAAGTGCCACTAAAAACAAATCTTCACACACATAGGAGGATGGTTGATGAGCTATTTTCAAGTAATAGAAAGCCAAAAGTCAAAATGATTGGTAATCTCAAAGAAAAGAGAGACAAAACTATAATTGACATTCTTATCCAAGAAGAAGAATGGTACTACAAAATGCAGTCTATTATTTTCAAAGATAGTTCATATGATGAGAAAGAATTAAATTGTGATTTTGAAGAAAGGAAAAATGGTTTTAGAAATTTTGCCGATGTTCGAGAGTCTATAAATGTTGTTACCCTTATATGCTAGCATCAAGGTCTACTCTATGTTTTTCAGATTCACTAGGTTTAGAGCGAACAACATAACATGTTGCATAGCATCTCAATACATTGATTTTCTCTCTTCATTATCATCAAAAGGATTTTATTCATCCAATAAAACCTTGAAAAAAATACTTGGAGATAGGCGACAGTGGACACTTCATAAAATTATATTTTATGCTACCAGTGGTAATGGCATCATGATGGAGCATGATGAGTATGTTAGGAAATAGGGCGTCCAATTTCGAAAAATTATTCTTGCCTCCTCATGGATACACATAATATCAAATTTTTAAACCTCTTCATTTCCTTTGGTTAGATACATAGGTTGGATGGCATTGCATGGTTGTGCAAAGGAAAACTAAAAGAGATGGCTCCCTCTTGCGCATTGGATTGCTATGCAAAGGAACACCAGAAGAGAGGGCTTTTCCTTGCACAAGATATGCATCAAATGACAAGCTTACTATTCATTTTCTCTAATGAACTCACATCTGTAAAAAGATGTAAGGGGAATGATAATGAAGAATTACAAGAGGCCTCCTTTTTGGAATCGAACAAACATAAGCATGAGAAACCTGTTAAGAAAAGTGATCATTTAGATCAAGCGGATAGTGATCACTTTTCCCATGCTCTTTACCCCGAGCTAGAAATTATCTTTACAAACTTAAGAAATCAATTTTTCACATACGTAGAAGTGATGCTCGAGGTTTTCTGCTCCCATTTAAAAGCAGTTCCACCTAGTTCTATTCCAGATATATTGTTTTTTTTCATATTTTTTTTCCAACCCATTCATGGGTCTATATAGAGATCAAAATGTAATTAATGATGCGATTTGTTGCATGTTTAAAGGTGTTGTAGCTTCAAATGTGAAGTGCATCAAATTTTAAATACTAGGAGTAATCGTTGTGGAACATAAGGAAGTTGTTAGATAGGTGATATTATTATTTCAAAGATATGTTTGAATAAATTGATATTGGCCCCATGTTTAATAAATTACACTTATATGAATATATACTAGGACCAAAGAGTCAATGGTTAACTCCGTGGAATTCGAGACATTTCTCTTTTATCTTGGCTACTTTTTATAATTGTGTGTGATGACTCAAGTAATGGTGTACTAAGTTATTATGGTATTGCTCCTTATTTTGGCTGCTTCATATTGTTGTTGTGTGACAGAGTACTTGCCTAAACATTTTTTGTGCCATACCAAGTGCCCTGTATGCGTCATTGATAGGGTATATTCTCACAGGTATCAAAATTTATATATATGACTAGAGAGCCGTCTATAATGTAATCGAACATGGTGGGGACACTCATTCGTCCCTCAAAGTAGATATGGTTGAAATCGTTGTATGAAAACTAATGTTTATTATTGAGTTGAATGTTGTTGAGATGATATCTGGCCTTGAGCCCTGAAGAACCCAATTTACCTTATGTACCAACATGAGGGTAAATGCCATGTGAGTTTCCCCAAAAGACACATTATGGTGAATAAAAGTACCATATTTAGATCTATACTCCACAAATCTAAAACAATTCCAAGAAAAATGAGGAGATGCCACCTATTATTGTACTTATGTACCAGAAAAACGTACAAATGTACAGATTCTTCCCAAAGCCAAAGGGGTTAGCTCAAACTTTTGTCATTGATGTTGCTGGCCATTTGTCTAGTTCAGTGCTAGTAGGTGCCTGCATTGAATCCTCTAGGGTGAGGCACACTAGTCTACAATGAAATTTTTATTAGGGATGCCATCCATGATTGTGAAGAAGCTTCTCGTGGGTTTCCCACAAGGTTTTCCTTGGAAAAAATAAGTACAATGCCTAAAATGGCTCCTAAATCTATCTATTTTTGTGGGACTGTCAGGTTGGCTAGATTCTAAAGACAATGTACTCAACAAAAGGTCAAGAAATGGGTGTATATTTATTATTTGAGAATCATTACATAATAATAAAAACTGAGAGCCAAAAAACTATAGGTAGAAGTACATAGAATCCTTCTATAAAACACATAAAACATGAAGTTATATATATTATAATAAAAAATTAAATAAAATGTAGTTAAAGGCTAGCATTACACTTGGAATCTACCATTGATTTTCATACATAAAATAGAATTCATAGATTGACAGGAGTAGAAAAATGCACCTTGTGATCCTGTTCCTCAGAAAAATACTCTCTATTAACATCACTCCTTGCAATAGCCTCATTGGAGTTGATGGCCAAGGTTGTATCTCGAACTTGGACTGGCAATCCATATTCAAGATCAAGCATACACACCTAACAAACGTTTTTGAGTTAACAGCATGTTTGGATAACCTTTTTTTCTTGTACCTTGCATCACGGCTTGGTCTCCACCTAAAAACTGTAAATGGTCTGGTGCAAAATTTACACTCTTTGTCAAAATTTGCTTTTTTCTGCACCCAAAAAAAAAATCATTTAAACTCAATTCGACCACATATATGTTAGTGATTTTATAAGCCATATATAAATATACATTACATATAGTACACAAGCGCTAAAATTTGAAATAAGAAAATTCATGCATAAGAAATAAGTAATGATACAATAAAATAACTAAGAAATTTAAAATTTTATCTCTTTTATGTTTTAAGTAATGATACAATAAAATAAATAGAGAAATAAGACAGGACAATACCTCTCAAATTCTATCTCTCTACTATTTCAAACTTGCCTACATTGTTGATCCTACAGACAGTACATCATAGAGTTGTAAACATCAACACCTTCCAAAATTTTAAAAAATTTAGATCATCCTTCTTGACCACATTCTCATGTTTTGATTTGAACATTAAATTGAGCTAGCGGCCTAGAAGAGTAACTAGCATGGTCAATGATCTCAACTCAACTAAGCTATTGTGCACCACATGCTGGAATACAATCATACCCTGACATTAATGCATACCACATAAAACATTAGTTATGAAAACATAGTAATGCTTCACTAAGAAGTAAAGTGATATCTCACATGTCAACGACACTTAGAATTTATGGATAATATCACACTCAACTCTAAAGGAAACAAACTCCCTAAAAGAAAAAGTGAACATAAAAGGAATTTTTTGCAAGGGGGGTTTTTAAATAACTGATCTGACACGCATGCCTTCTTCAATATCAGTAGGGGAGACTTTATCACCCAGTCCAACCACAAACTGCATTCCAAAGAGAAAGATCTTTAATAACAGGTCAATTATAATTAGTTGAAAAATAGATCTTGGTATAATAACCAAGTATAATTGACATAGGGATGGTCAACATAAAAGGTCAATAACAACTATAGATCACCAAATGATGTTTAAACATTCCTTCAAAAAAATTTCACATCACGCAAACATGAGTTGGAAACATTGACTAAGGTATTGATGCAAATAGGTGAAACATTAAGGGTGATGTGATCGATATTACCACTTTTATTGATAGACTGATCAAAGCAATTACCCTCCCCTCCATTTTTAGTTTTGGGTATCTCCTTCATGGTTTATAAAACACAAAAGAGAATAAAAGTAAGATTTATAGTTTATTTTTTGTTTACATTAATGAACCCCCACAAAAAAAAGGATACTCGATTTGAGTGCCTTCTTCTTTGTTTAATGATGTGAACTGAGAGATAATGGTATGCTTGGTACGAGGTGTTTTCTTCATGAGTTTTTAATGAGCCTAAAAAATATAAAAGTATGCTTAGAACCCTTCACATATTTATGAGCATGAGAATAATAGAAAGTGAGATTCCTTGAAGAAATAACTAATATAAAGGGTAACAACTTATTTCAAACTACCAAAACCATTGTAAGTAAATACAAGTAGATATGTTATTAGGATTTTGTATAGTTGTTACCGGATTTTTCTTACACAGTCAAATACTTGGGTCCACCTTGCACTTTGGGAAGCCTCTATGAGCCATAGTATTATTCCTAGACCTCCTTCAGTGGTGCCCACAACCCTACACCTTCTCCTCTCCAACATTAAATTCATTTACGCTCAACCTTACCTGGTGTTTACACCATTGAAGCTCCTTCCTGTTGGACATGGCTATATCTGTTTGAAGTCTTCACCTTTGTGCATACCCATACTCAATTACTCCCCTTCTTGAAAACTCCAATGCCATGACAAAGAGCCAAATCCTGTTGAGGGTCCTCTTCTCAAGTAGCACAAGGATCCGAGTTTGCAACACTGTGACATCTCTACCAAGTTGGCCCTTCAAATTTAATAGATGGGACAATGAAAAAAGCCAAGAACTAAATATCAATCTTCCTGGGGCTTGCATGGTAATATAATGGGCTTCCACTTTTCATGTCATGGACAATGAAACTAAGAACTTGTTGTGAAAACTTGTGCCCAGATTGAGCATACAGTGTTTAAGTATTGGCATGAAGGATTAAGTCCTTAATGAGATCACAGCTTTGTCATTATGAATAAACCTTCAAAGCACAGCACAAGACATTAAATCCTATGAATCTAAGAATTGAAGACTGCTACTCAAAAGTTCTTATTCTATTGTAAACTACTGCTCAGTAGAGCTTATTCATTTCCTATCCTACTGTAGCATGTGCCAAAATAAGGCTGCCAGTTGAAATTAGCAAATTAATGTAGCCACCTCATGGATACAATGGTCCTTTCATATGTGCTTAGTCATCATTAAAATCTACGAAAACTCGAAACCAAAATGTTTGCACGATGGAATATTGTCATTGCTGGGCTACAATAGAACCTAGGTACTTGCAAATGAAAAATGTCATCAATTTTGATGCAACAATGGACATTATCTACCACGAGATATGTGTAGTTTTCCTGAAGAGGATTGTTGTGAACTCTGTCAAATCACATACTACCCCCTTTTCTTGAAACTCCCATTTTCCCATCACATGAGAGCACATAATATTGTCCAAATGATTCTTGTTAAAGGTCTATATTGGATAGATGAAAACTTGTCACAAGGGAAGCATGATCTGAAATTTTGTCTTTTAAGGAATATTGAATCTATAGTCTTCCATAACCATTATTAGGCCACCACAAGTGATATTAATGTAACCCATCTAGAAGTTCTACACCTAAGGCTCTAAGTGATAGGCCTATAAATATTTGGGGAATGCAGTCCACTGTCATAGCTACAAAATTTCCCCTGAGAGATCACATCCACATTATTACAGGCAAACATTTCTGAAGCAGTAATATGTAGTGTAGACCACTCCTTGCTGGTTATTATGGAGTAGCAAGGCCAAATTCTTCCAACCCTAGGTCACTAACTCCACTATTTCTTATGTTTCAGTAGGGGTAGTGTCTTCCTGGTGTTCTAGGATTTCTTCTACCCTTACTTGTTTTTTTGGAGTAGCAAGGGTTTGGGTGGTGGTAGGAATGTATCATGTCCTCTTCTTTCCTGGAATACAGGGGGGGCTATTTTAATGCCCTCTCATTCTCTCGGTGGTTAGTTTGCTACTAATTATATCAACATCAATATCACTATACTTCTATGGTGTAATAGAATTTTTCTCTTCTTAAAATTAATTAGTAGGTACTTTGTATCCAAAGGATTCATGACAATATATTCTTCCTCCTTTGCAATTGCAACTGGTGGAGTCACACAACATTGGGCTCATTTAGTGAAGTTGCAACCATTGGAGTTGTAATGACTTCTTTCTAGGATTTTCTTGCTTTTTTTAGAGCTTGTACCATGAGTAACCTAATAAGGCCATGGTGAGAGATGAAATATCTTGGTATGTTTGCTTTTTGTGCATGGGCTTCCTTATTTTGTAGGGACTTGAGTAGGAAGTACAACATATTGACATTGTGACAGTGTTTGAGATGGTCAAGGAGACAAATTTTCATATTCCTCTAAGCAAAATGAAGCACCTATACTGTCAGTGACCTAGTGAATTGACTATGGTTCAAAGTTTTTACTGAAAATTAAATATTAGTTTTAGCATTCACTAGATACATAAAGGAACCTCTCAATTGTCTATAAATTCACTAGATAGCATGTTTATAATGTCGCAATGATACCAAAGAAGAAATGGTAAGAGGTTGCCATGGTTTAATGTAGACTCTCCGACCCAGAGCCTATACGATCTCCTTGAGGCTCAGTCTGCATCATGTCAATATGGGGTGTAGCCTGAAAAGTAGAAACCAAAGTTAATATAAAATTTTGTTAAAATAAATATAATAAACATTATAAATATGCTTAATGAAAAGTATCAATACCTATGTCATGATTGGAACCTAAGAAGGAATAATCTCTTCAGGCAGCCCTTGATGTGTAGTGCTAACCTAAAAAATTCCATAATGTTAATACTCATACCATATAAAATTATGTCACATAAATTCAATTTCAATTTGACGTACAAACATATAGATAGATAGAAATGAATGTGGCACCTATACATGATCATGTCCATGATCTACAGAATGAGGACCGGGGGCAAGGCAATGTTGTTATAAGAATGTTGTAAACTGCGTAAGTTAAATAAATATATTGGCGTAAGTTTTTGGATCTACTAGATTTATATACACCAAAAATATCTCATCTTATAAATGTGTATTTTAAAATAGATAAAAACATGCTTGTACATACCTAGCCCATGGTGTGCATTTTTCATTAATGGATTGCTCATAGAGGTCTCTACATGAGGATGCATACTCCATAAGCTCATCTCGCTCCATCTCCCTCAACACATCATCTGGAATACTCACAAATGAGTGAACTCCTGCACTAGATGAAGGTTGGCTTGTCCCTAAACAAAATTCCAACCCTCCTAAAGTAGCTTCAATATGTTCTTGTATCTTCTCCCTCATTTGTGATGCAACACTAGAGATAAGAGCTAACTCCTCTGGAAGTGTAACTACCCTAGGTGGTCGAGGTGCTAGACGAGGTGCTGGAGGCCTAAACCAAACATCTCGCATAGCATCAGGTCGTTCATATGTATGACCTTTTTCAACTCCATAGAATTTGGCCCTAGTATCTATATAGTTAGGGTCCATGTGCTCTCTGAATTGAGCAAACAAAATCCTAACAAAATATTGTGGAATCTCATCATTATTTGGGAACTTCCCGTATATATACAGAAACTTCTCATAAATATAAGGTGCAATATTGGGATCATTGAATCTTGCAATCTTCAAACTTTTTTTGTCTTCGGGCCAAGTAAAATAGTGACAAGGTCATTTCTTTAGTGACCCTAATTTTAACTTCATTGTGTTGAATCTTTAATTAAACTGAGAGGGGGGGGGGGGGGGGGTGAATCAGTTTAATACATGCATTAGCCTTTTAAATTTTCACTAGAGTTATTTACAGCTTTAATATGTGAACAATCTTATTTGCAGCCAATATTAATTTATTGTGACACCATACTTAAGTTGAAAGCAGCAAGAAATAAAGCAGATTGAAATAATCACATCAACACATAAGAAGCACACATAGAGACAGCAGATGTAAGTGGAAACCCATAAAGGGAGAAAACCACATCTTATTATTGTTGTGATGCAAAGGATAGCTCCAACTCCCTCTCACCATTGTTTTCTGTAGGCACCAACCTACAAGAGGCTCTATCCTCAATTCTACAAGCTACAACTTGCAAGGAAGCACCAACTCCCTTCAATTTTCTATGCAGTACCTCAACAATAACCTACAGAGGCTCCAACCTCGCCGCCTACAACTGACAGCTATCAAGCTGCAACTTGATAGGGAAGCTCCAACTTCCTCAATTTATCAAACTGAATGTTTGCTGATTTACCTCAGATATCAGCTCTGTTCTATAGCTTCTCTTTCTGCTCTTCTTCTCTTAATCTTCTCTGCCTCACTCTTCTGTATGCTGCCTTCTCTAAATTTACTCTCTCTAACCCTTTTTTTTTTTGAATATCAAGATGATATTATTTATATATTTCCTCTCATGACTGTTTGTATTCTACTTGGAATTGGAAATGGATAGTCATGTCTCTTTGCCTTCTGCCTTCTCACTCCTTTTATCTGCTTACTCAGGAATTATAACTATAGGTGTCAATTTTAACATTACAGTGGGATTTTGTTTTCCTCTCGAACACTTGCCAATGCATCACAAACAATAAAAATCAATTAAAACAATTACATTCGAATTACAAAATGAATTCGAGTTCAACTCATTTAGTCTTTTGACTTTTCTTTGACTGTGCTTGTCTTTTCTGTGACTGTGTTTTAACTCTTTTCTGCTCTGTATCCTTTTCTGTCCTCTTCTGTGGTGTAATTGCTGCATACGTGTAACAGTGCCTTTTAAATAAATAAAATGTAGTTGCAGACTTTTAAAACAGGGCAATTCCAATCCTTTTCGTGCCACGAGTGTCTTGTTGATGTGGCGAGTTCCGTAGGCCGGAACAGACATATATCACAATTGTATTACATTAATAATCACCCTCCACCTTGAGCCGAGGCCCATGGGTCCACAGACCACGCGGCATACTTTAATACCACCGCAACCATGTTATATCTATATATATAACAGCGCCCTTTTATATATACATATAATGTAATTTCAACTCTCGGCATACATACAAACTTCCTTTTGAAATGACTTAAATCAATTCTCGGCGTAGTATAATAAAAATTCTTTAAGCATATAAGAACTCCTTTCGGGCCCACTTGCCACGCTTCTCGATGCAATGAGTCTCCTCCAATTGCGATTGATCATTCCTGCTCCAATTGCGATTGATCGCTCCTGCTCCGATTGCGATTGATCGCAATCGCAACTTCAAATACTCTAATGCGATTGAATCACTTTTAAGTTCTTCCGAATGCGATTAATCGCAATCGCAAATTCCATTTGCATGTCCCGATGCTCCGCTTTGACTCCGATTGCGATTCAATCGGAAATCGCCAATCGCCTGAATTGATATCACTCAACTATTGCAACTCCAATGTGCTCCGATTGCGATTCAATCGGAAATCGCCAATCGCAGGAGTTGTATATCACTTGATTATCGCCGATTCCACAGCTCCGATCCGATTCAATCGGAAATCGGAAATCGCAACTGCAATGCGCTCTTCAATTTCAACCCTCCAAAGTTCCGATGCGATTCCAATCGGAAATCGCCAATCGGCAATTGCAATGCGCTTCCACCTTTGGACTCTTCACATTTCCGATCCGATTGGGGAGGGGTCCCACCTTATAAAACTTTGTTTTATGCGCTCCATAATATATATGCCTTGGACCTTTGGTTCTTTTGTTTTTGGGATTAATAATATGAAACTTATAATAAAGCGCTCCTTATAATGTACATGCTTTGGACCTTTGCAACATATGTAATGCGCGGCATTTATATGTATTGTAATGGATATATATATATATATATATATATATATATATATATATATATATATATATATATATATGTATGTATGTATGTATGTATGTATGTATTGTAATGGATATATATATATATATATATATATGTATCCTCCATCGGGGTAGGCGATTCCTGGAATTTATGTGCCTTTCCGCTTGGGGTTAAGCGATTCCCAGAATATGGTTCTGTGCAATTCCCGGAATATTTGTGTTATGTATAACGCCGGTTGGAGTGTGTGATTCCCGGAATATGGTTCTGCATTATATGCGTAACGCCCGGCTTGGGGTATGATTCTCGGAATTTTATAACTGCTCTGCCTCTGCCTCTGCTTCTTCTATCGTTCTGCCTCTACTTCTGTCTCTGTGATAACGGTTCTACCTCTATTATATTCGCTTCCTCTGCCTTCATTTGCTTCTTTGCTGCCTCCATTGTATTCGCTGCTTCTTTTGTTTGTCTTTGCTTCAGCGCTGCCTCCTTTTCCTGAGTGCTGCCTCCTTTGCCTCCTTTGCCATCAATGACAACATTTCCAATAGTCTCCCCCTTTGGCATTGATGGCAATCCACTTTCTCTGTTTGCCTTCTCTTTCTCTTGTTGCTTGCTCTTCCTGTTTGCCTGCTCTTTCTCCTATTGTTTGTTCTTCCTCCCCCTTTGACATCAATGGCAAAGGACGACGCCTCATCTCTCCGTATGGGCTCTGTTGTTGCATTTCCTTTCTCTGAGTTACTTTTAGGTCCTCTTCTGCTGAAATTGTACCATGCTGCTCCAGAGTGATGTATGAAACTTGTTGAGAGAACACTTTGGTATAGTGAGCCGATATACATTGTCGAACTTGAGTATACGTTTTGTCTCTGTCTGATATAGTGAGCCGATATATGTTCTATAGTTGTGTTTCATTTGTAGTGCCTGTAATCTGTGGCAGACAGAGATGATGTATGTAACGATTGAAAGGTCCTTGTTTCTTTTTCATGCTGAATGTTGATAATACTGAGATTATGCTGATCCTGTGGACTTGTTTTATGCTTATCTTGCTGGCTGTTCTCCCCCTAGAATGATATTTTCATTTTGTTCTCCCCCTGAGACTGTAATTTCTCTTCATATTAGAGAATAGTATCTACAGATACTACCCCTAGTCTGTCTCTCAAATATTCGAATGGTTCTCTGGCAAGTGGTTTAGTAAATATATCTGTTGTCTGCTCTTTTGTTGGTACATACTCCAGTTTTACTATCTTCTGAGCCACTTGTTCCCGTAGAAAATGATACTTGATTGGAATATGTTTAGTTTTTGAGTGAAGCATAGGATTTTTAGATATACTTATAGCACTTGTATTATCACATTTAATTGAGATAGGTTCATCAATGCTTACCTTCATGTCTTGAAGAGTTTGCTTCATCCACATGACTTGTGTACAACATGCTGCTGCTGCTATATATTTTGCTTCAGCTGTAGACAGGGATACAGATGTTTTTTTCTTGCTTAACCATGCCACCAGACTTTCTCCTAGATAGAATGCACCTCCACTTGTACTCTTTCTATAATCCACACAGCTGGCCCAATCTGCATCTGTGTATGTTGTCAAGGTGAAGCTTTTGTCTTTAGGATACCAAAGTCCATATTGTGTTGTTCCTTGTAGATATCTGAGTATTCTTTTTACTGCCAAAAGATGGTTTTGTTTAGGTGTTGCTTGATATCTTGCCACTAGTCCTACTGCTAGCATGATGTCTGGTCTTGATGTAGTAAGATACAATAGACTTCCAATCATGGATCTGTAGAGTTTTTGATCTACATCTGCAGTCCCATCATCAGCACACAGCTTGCATCCTGTGATCATGGGGGTTGTCACAGGTTTGCATTCCTCCATTTTGAATGTTTTCAGCATTTCTTTTAAGTATTTTTCTTGAGAGATGAATGTGCCTATGTTCTTTTGCTCAATTTGCAGTCCCAAGTAGAAACTGAGCTCTCCAATCATAGACATTTCAAACTCTGTTTTCATCTCATCGGCAAACCCTTTTGCTAGTTCATCTCTGTTGCTTCCAAACATAATGTCATCAACATATACTACAACAATCAGGAGTTCATTTTCATGGGTTTTTATGTATAGATTGTTGTCTACTCCACCTCTCTTAAAACCTTGTTTTTGCAAATATTTATCCAACCTTGAGTACCAAGCAGGAGGAGCCTTTTTTAGTCCATATAGGGCCTTCTTCAGTCTGCACACATAGTTTTCTTTGTCTATCAATGCGAAGCCTTCTGGTTGTTCCACGTAGACTTATTCTTCTAAGTCTCCATTCAAAAATGCAGATTTTACATCCATTTGATATACTTTGAAGTTTTGGTAGCATGCAAATGCCAGGAACATTCTGATAGCTTCCATTCTGGCTACAGGGGAAAATGTTTCATCATAATCAAGTCCTTTGATTTGTGAATATCCTTTGCAGACCAGTTTGGTTTTATTCCTAATTACCTGTCCTTCCTCATTCATTTTATTTTTGAATACCCATTTTGAACCAATGATATTTTTCTCAATTGGTCTAGGTACTAGTTCCCAGGTATTGTTCTTTTCAATTTGGTCCAATTCTTCATTCATTGCTTTTACCCAAGACTTGTCCTTGTTGGCTTCTTCAAATTTCTTTGGCTCTATTTCTGACAGCATGGCTATGTATACTTCTTCAGTTTGTTCTGTTAGCTGCCTTCTTTTCTAGACCCCTGCTTTCTTATCTCCTATGATCTGAGCTTCAGGATGATTCTTCTGAGTGTATCTTGAGGGGTTTTTAGAGCTCAGCTCTGCATCTTTTGTTGTCTTGCTTGTTTCATCATAATTCTGATCTTCCTCTTCATGGTTGTCTGATGGACTGCAGCAGTCTGTTTTTCTTGTATTGTTTGGAAGTTCTTCATCAAATCTCACATCAATACATTCAACTATTTTCCGAAGAGTCTTGTTGTAGCACCTGTACCCTTTAATTTTGGATGCATACCCTATAAATATCCCTTCATCAGCTCTTGCATCAAATTTTCCAAGATTTCCATCATTATTCTTTATGTAACACTTACTACCAAAGATCCTGAAATGTTTGATTGAAGCTGGCTTTCCATGCCACAGTTCGTAGGGAGTCTTGTCACTGCTTGGCCTTAAGTGAGCTTTATTAAGGATATGTACTGCTGTGTGCACTGTTTCTGCCCAGAAGGTTTGAGCAATATTATTCTCTTGCATCATGGCTCTGGCAATTTTTTGAACAGATCTTTTTTTTCTTTCTGCAACTCCATTCTGCTGAGGTGTTCCTCCAATAGTAAACTATTGTTTTATGCCATATTCATTACATAGATCTGTAAAGTCATAATCTGTGAATTCACCTCCTCTGTCCGATCTTATGCATTTTAGCTTGCACCCTGTCTGATTTTCTGCTAATGCTTTAAATATTTTGAATTTGTCCAGAGCTTTCGATTTGTTCTTGAGAAAAGCAACCCATGTCATTCTGGAGAAATCATCTATTATCAGCATGAAGTAGGATTCTCCACTTGGTGTTTTAGTTCTTGCAGGTCCACACAGATCCATATGCACAAGCTGAAGTGGTCTTCTTGTTGATAACTCCTCTTTGGTATTAAAGGATGTGCGAGTCTGTTTACCCAATTGACAAGATTTGCATATGGTATGAGATGGCTTCATTATTTCTGGCATATCTCTGGCAGCTTTCTTCTTGCTTAGTCTGATGATGTGATCGAAGTTGAGATGTCCCAATATTTTATGCCATAACCATGACTCCTCAAGTTTTCTAAGATGGCATGCTTCATCTTCCTCTTTCACGATGTAAACATTGCTCTCTGTTCGAACTCCTTTGTGCAAATTCTTACCTGTGGTGCTTGATCTGACTTCACAATCCTGTGCTCTAAAAAGAACTTCACACCCTTTGTCACACATCTGACTAACACTCAGTAAATTCACTTTCAGCCCATCTACAAATAATACATCTTGGGCCTTTCCTCTGCCATTGTCTATGCTGACTGATCCTTTTCCCTTGATCTTGCCTGATTTATCATTGCCAAAAGTAACATTACCAGATTTCTTTTCAACAAGAGTTATAAACTTGCTTTTGTCTCCAGTCATGTGTTTTGAGCAGCCACTGTCCAGGTACCACTGACTTTTCAGGTCTTGAGAAGTTAGAGCTAAGTCACACTTATTCTCCTTCTTTATCCATTGGAGACATCCTTTTTTCTGGTATCTCTTGTGAGTTGATGAATCACATCCTTTCAAAGGGCATTTGGAAGGTATATGTCCAACTTGATTGCATATACAGCATTTGATCATATTTTTTGCAGAATTATGAGTATGAACAAAATTTCTTTGATTCATAAACCTCCTTGAGGTGTTGAACATCAATCTTTGTCCATACTTTCTACATTCAATAATTTTATGGCCAAATTCCTTACAATAAAAACAATAACCATAGAAATTATTTGCATACCTGATGTAAGGTCGTTTTCTCCATTTGTTTGTTTGAGACAGTCTCTTCACTGTTTGCATCTTTTGCAGGTTTGAATTGCTCCTCCTTGCATAACAATATGTAGCAATGTGTCCCAGCTTATGGCAGACATAACAGGTGGCATTCTTCATAGGAGGGAAGAATCTCCTTTGATGGCTTCCAAATTTGACATACTCAAGAGCATATGGTCCTTTTTCTGTTATCTTATTATTTATTGCATTATTTGTTACTAGAGGTTTCTTCTGCTCTCTTTCATCCTTATTACATGTTTCTTCTTTTGTAGGAATTGTCTGAGCTGCTTCATCGGTCTTCTTTTCTTTTACAAAAATTATATTTTTGTTTTCCTTTTCTTTGCCTTTACTCGATTCTCTTTCATACCCTATTCCTGTTTTTATCATTGGGGGTCTTTGAGCAACCAGAATTTCATTCAACTTACTAGAGCTTGTTGTTTGAGAAGAGTTTATAACCACTTTCCTTTGAGCATTTTCTAGTTTCTTCCTAAGACATACTACTTCTTCTTCTAGTTTCTCTTGTTCTCTGGTTTTATCCTTGATTTGCTAAAGTAACATGTCTTCTATCTTCTTGGCTTCTTCAAGATCTACCTTTAGCTGCATGAGGACTTCTGAATTTTGTTCTTCTTTCACATATTTGAGGAGGATCTATTTTTGTTTTCTACATTTTAGTTTGCAATCAATCTCCTCCAGTGCACTTCTTAGCTCCCCCTCAAGGTCGACTTCCCCTTCTTCTTCTTCATCTTCTAGTAGGAGTCCCTCAAGGTCTTCTATGGCCATCAATAAAAATTCTGAGGTTCCTTCTTCACTTGAGGTTTCATCTGAATCTTCAGATGTACTGCTATCTTGTTGAGCATAGAAGGATTTTCTGCTGAACTTCTTTTCTTTATGCCAGTTCTTTGATTTATTTCTCTCTGGCTCTTGAGGCTGATTCCTTAATTTCTTGTGAGGACACTTAGCAGCATAGTGTCCAACTCTTCCACAGTTAAAGCATTTGAAAGGAAGTTTACCTTTGTATTTACCTGAGCCTCTATCTAGTTTCTTGACAAATTTTGCTTCTTCTTCATCTGAGCAAGAGCATATTTCTTCCTCTTCTTCTTTCTTCTTTTCTGTTTTAAAGGTTGCTTCCCTCGTACTTGGCTTCTTCTGTGGGAGCCTCATTTCATAGGCTGTTAGATTTCCAAGTAGCTGGTTCATAGTCAAGGTCTCCCAATTAGCTGTTTCTTCTATTGCAGACACCTTTGGATTAAATCTGGATGGAAGAGATCTTAGAATCTTTTGTACAATTATACTTTCTCGCATTCTTTCTCCAAGAGCTTTCATATTGTTAATAATTTCTACATCTTTTAGGAAGAAACTGGCAATGTCTTCATCATCATTCATTCTTAAGTTCACAAACTGGGCTCTATAGACTTGAAGTTTGGCAGTCTTTACTTTCTTGTCTCCCTCATGTATGCTCTCAAGAGTATCCCATATTTCTTTGGCAGAGTTTTTGTGCATTACTTTAATAAACTCTGCTTCACACAATCCATTCAAGATGGCATTCATGGCTTTTGTATTAGCCACAAAATCTTGTTTTGTTTCTTTTTCTATGTCAGTTGTCTTTGGGGCATATCAAAATTCCATAGTAGCCCAGATTTCTATTCAAAGAGACATTATGTATGTTCTCATTCTGATTTTCCAGAAAGCATAATTTTCACCAGTGAAGAAAGGGGCTTTATTGGTTGAGCATCCTTCTTTACTAGCCATCTTGAGAACCTAAGATCTCCTTTCAGTAGTTAAACTTGTACAAAGGAACCCGCTCTGATACCAATTCTTGAATCTTTAATTAAACTGAGAGCGGGGGGGTGAATCAGTTTAATACATACATTAGCCTTTTAAAATTTTCACCAAAACTATTTACAGCTTAATATGTGAACAATCTTATTTACAACCAATATTAATTTATTGTGACACCATACTTATGTAGAAAGCAGCAAGCAATTAAGCAGATTTAAATAATCACATCAACACATAAGAAGCACACATAGAGACAGCAGATGTAAGTGGAAACCCATAAAGGGAGAAAACCACATCTTATTATTGTTGTGATGCAAAGGCAAGCTCCAACTCCCTCTCACCACTGTTTTCTGCAGGCACCAACCTACAAGAGGCTCTATCCTCAATTATTCAAGCTACAACTTGCAAGGAAGCACCAACTCCCTTCAATTTTCTACAGGCACCAACCTACAGGAGGCTCCAACCTCAGTCAGCTACAACTGACAGCTATCAAGCTGCAACTTGATAGGGAAGCTCCAACTTCCTCAATTTATCAAACTGAATGTTTGCTGATTTACCTCAGATATCATCTCTGTTCTGTAGCTTCTCTTTCTTCTCTTCTTCTCTTAATCTTCTCTGCCTCACTCTTTTGTATTCTGCCTTCTCTAAATTTACTCTCTCTAACCCCTTTTTTTTTTTTAATATCAAGATGATATTATTTATAGATTTCCTCTCATGACTGTTTGTATTCTACTTGGAATTTGAAATGGACAGTCATGTCTCTTTGCCTTCTACCTTCTCACTCCTTTTATCTGCTTACTCAGGAATTATAACTGTAGGTGTCAATTTTAACATTACAGTGGGAGTTTGTTTTCCTCTCGGACACTTGCCAATGCATCACAAACAATAAAAATCAATTAAAACAGTTACATTCGAATTACAAAATGAATTCGAGTTCAACTCATTTAGTCTTTTGGCTTTTCTTTGACTGTGCTTGTCTTTTCTATGACTGTGTTTTAACTCTTTTCTACTCTATATCCTTTTATGTCCTCTTCTGTGGTGTAATTGCTACATACGTGTAACAGTGCCTTTTAAATAAATAAAATGTAGTTGTAGACTTTTAAAACATGGAAATTCCAATCCTTTTCGTGCCACGAGTGTCTTGTTGATGTGGCAAGTTCCGTAGGCCGGAACAGACATATATCACAATTGCATTACATTAATAATCACCCTCCACCTTGACCTGAGGCCCGTGGGTCCACAGACCATGTGGCATACTTTAATACCACCGCAACCATGTTATATCTATATATATAACAACGCCCTTTTATATATACATATAATGTAATTTCAACTCTCGGCATACATACAAACTTCCTTTTGAAATGACTTAAATCAATTCTCGGCATAATATAATAAAAATTTCTTTAAGCATATAAGAACTCTTTTCGGGCCCACTTGCCATGCTTCTCGATGCAATGAGTCTCCTCCAATTGTGATTGATTGTTCCTGCTCCGATTGCGATTGATCGCTCCTGCTCCGATTGCGATTGATTGCAATAGCAACTTAAAATAATCTAATGCGATTGAATCACTTTTAAGTTCTTCCGATTGTGATTAATCGCAATCGCAAATTCCATTTGCATGTCCCAATGCTCCGCTTTGACTCCGATTGCGATTCAATCAGAAATAACCAATCTCCTGAATTGATATCACTCAACTATTGCAACTCCAATGTGCTCTGATTGCGATTCAATTGGAAATCGCCAATCGCAGGAGTTGTATATCACTTGATTATCGCCGATTCCACAGCTCCGATCTGATTCAATCGGAAATCAAAAATCGCAACTACAATTCGCTCTTCAATTTCAACCCTCCAAAGTTCCGATGCGATTCCGATCGGAAATTGCCAATCGGCAATTGCAATGCGCTTCCACCTTTGGACTCTTCACATTTCCGATCCGAATGGGGAGGGGTCCCACCTTATAAAACTTTTTTTTATGCGCTCCATAATATATATGCCTTGGACCTTTGGTTCTTTTGTTTTCGGGATTAATAATATGAAACTTATAATAAAGTGCTCCTTATAATGTACATGCTTTGGACCTTTGCAACATATGTAATGTGCGGCATTTATATGTATTGTAATGGATATATATATATGTATCCTCCATCGGGGTAGGCGATTCCCGGAATTTATGTGCCTTGCCGCTTGGGGTTAAGCGATTCCCGGAATATGGTTCTGTGCAATTCCCAGAATATTTGTGTTATGTATAACGCCGGTTGGAGTGTGTGATTCCTAGAATATGGTTCTGCATTATATGCGTAACGCTCGGCTTGGGGTATAATTCTCGAAATTTTATAACTGCTCTGCCTCTGCCTCTGCTACTTCTATCGTTCTGCCTCTGCTTGTGTCTCTCTGATAATGGTTCTGCCTCTATTATATTTGCTTCCTTTGCGTTCATTTTCTTCTTTGCTGCCTCCATTGTATTTGTTGCTTCTTTTGTCTATCTTTGCTTTAGGACTGCCTCCTTTGCCTGAGTGCTGCCTCCTTTGCCTCCTTTGCCATCAATGACAACATTTCCAACACATTGTAGGAGTGGATACCAATCATTGATGCTCTCCTCCTACGCATCATGTCAAAAAACACTTGGGTTGATGGTCCAACCCCACGATAAGTCTCTATCAAACTATGCAAATTATGCAAAAAAAATTGGAGACAATTTTGACTAGGGGTAGAGAGATTGCAACTTTTCAATTCATTGCGTAATCTCATGGAATGCTCCCTCATCCCATCAACAGTAATTAAGGAGATGGTATCTTTCCAAGGAATTTGCCGAGGAATATCACCAATATGGGTGTAAAGGGGATCATAGCTCGAATTTCAAGAAAACTCATGAACCCTACGACCTTTACCCCTAGGAGGGCAACCACCACGACCTGTAACATATTAAATTATTGCAAATATTAAAAATTAAATAATTTATAAGCAAAAATTGTATTTTAAAAACTTGTCAGGTCATTTGAAAATACCTGGTGGAAAAATTATCTCTTCCTCTTCGCTCATACTAGGATGGTTCCCTTCCGAGGAATGAACGTCTCTAACACCCATTGTACAAAACATTAAATTTTCTTATAACACAAGTACATGAGACACACAAAAATTTTCACATTAAACATACATCAAACAATAAATTTTCCTTTAGATTTTACCTGGAGGAGAAGTATCCAAGTGTGGGATGGATGCCATAGGCTGAGACATTGCTCTCCTTTGCCCTTCACCAGCAATAGGGCCAACCCCAACTCCTACATTTTCACCTATGGAGCATAATTTTTTCACATTAAACACATCTCATTTGAAAAAAAAATCACCTGTTCAACATTGAATATAACGTAAAATTGAATGTTTTAACTAGCAATTGATCTAATGTGTACCTATACCGTGTATAAGATGATCCTCAGAATGGGCTCTATGAAACTAGGGGCAAATGGGAATAGGTCCATGGGGCTCCTCTTGTTCAATTTCCTGTCTAGGCACACGAGGCATATGAGTGCGTCCACCTATGCAAGACAAAAAAAACTCACATTAATCAAATTTTCACAACGAACAATAAATATAATCTACTTGAAAACATGGCATAACTAAACAACTAATGTACCTGATAATCCTTCTCTCATGGAGGGGTCTCTGTAGGGCTCGCCTGATGCCATTGTTGATATAGTATCAAATCAAATTTCTGCCCCTCATAAACAAAGTAGAAAACAAAATATTAATCGACAGTCATATCATCAGCTAAAAGGTCAACAAAGATACAGTTTGTGGATTTATCTGAGATGGAAAAGTAGCTAAAAGGGATGTGGATTCACCTGAAGTAGAAGTAACTGAAGGCGTAGACTGAAGGTGTAAAATAAAGGTATATACTGCGGATTGATGAAGCTAGTTTGATAAGAATACATTGCGGATACTTACAAGGTTACAATGCAGATATTGCAAGGGTTGTGATGAATTCTGAAGTCTAATGAAAGGAAGGTAAATCTATGATGCACCTTCCTATAATAAAAGTATTACTTCTTCTTAAATCATTTGTGTCCTGTACACTTTGGTAATTTGACTTGATGAAGGATTAATTAAGAAGAATACATAAGAAAACAAGCTCACAAGTAATTATCAAGAAGAGAATTTATAACCCCTCCAGGTTCTCAACATGGTTTCAGTGCTATGGAAAAAGATGATCACAAAAGGTAAATCTTAAATTTTTTCAAGTTTTCATTTGTTTATTAGAATGGGTGGCAATTTTTTTTTTTCGGTAAAATTTAGGTGGTTTTCCACTTGATTTACCACTCCTCTTGCAATGAGAATGTACGAGGATGTGCCATTGGATTTCTTAGAAAAAAGTGTATCATTTATTCTTCTCATTCTGAGTGTATTCATACAATAAAAATAAAGTAAAGGTGGGTGCGAAATATAAAAAATTACTAATTTTTATGCATGCCTTGCTCACCAAGATGAATTTCCAGAACAAGAAGTGTCCAAAAAAAAATGATCTCCTCTCATCAAAAAATTTAGTGACAAATCAATGAATGAATAAAAATCACATTCCTTCTACAGGCATTTCCATTTGGGATTATTTTCCTTGGTGCTCAGATGACCTATCACGTCACTTGTTGGATTATGTGAATCCTGGCATCCAAAGTAGTAGTGGAGGATTCTTTCATTTGTGAAATCAAGCTTCTACCTCCCCAAATTCTCTTCCTTCATCTTGACATGACATTTTTCCTATAGGTACCAACTCCCTAAATGATCCTCTATCATCCCAACATGATGTCAGTTTTGAAGCCACCACAATATCCTTGGATTGCATCCTTTATGACTCCCTCCCATCTCACAAAATCCTCCAAAAAATGTTATTCCCCCTCCATTGTTGGTGACATAATCTAGGTTTGTCACTATAACAATAAATCCACATTCCCTCACATCTAATTTATTTTTGGTGTAGCCATCATCTGAACTACTAGAATGGTTTATTGGGAGTTTCCTTTAGTCAAAAATACTAAATGGATAATTTGACAAATGACAAATGAACCCTCTAGTGCAATAGTATTTTGAACCACCTAACTTAAGACAAGAAGAAAGACAAAGGAAATGTCTTAAGAGGAAAATGGAGGATCCCAACATTATCCTAAGAGATATTAGACTTAATGACATACAACATATGGATGACTTCACCATTGTAGGTAAATATTCCAACATAATCTTGTTGATTGATTATCTAAAGAAGTGGATGACAAAGAAGTTTATTTTAGTGCTAGGATACTCTCTACATTTCCTCATAATTTCCATAAGATTTTATGCCTAGGTCACTTCTTCAACGGTTAACACAAGAAAAATGGTGCATAAGCAACGGTTTTGGGGTAGTTAAGCCTTATAACTTGAGAGTTGGAGAATTAATTTGAAAACCATTCTGAGAATTTATAGGTCATCCCCATCTCGATGCATATGCTAGGACTTCCTATTCATCTCTATTTTATAAAAAAAAATCAAAAGATAGGAAATAGTTTGGGGTTTTTCTATAATGTGAACTTCTCAGTTCTAGTGAGCAGATATATGGCCATGGCCAAAACTCTGGTGGGTCTAAACCTTGCGTAGGGTGTGGGAGACTTCATCACCATAAAATGAGACAACTTATCATATTACCAACCAGTTGACTATGAAGTTTTTCCATTTGAGAGTACAAAATGTAGGGTATATAAACATTTGGTTGTGGATTGTACCACTGCTAGGGCTAGGAAAAATTGGGTGTAGAGGAAGAAGACAACCATAAAAGTGATAGCACCATATTTAAATCCAGATATCCCCACCTTCAGGTTAGATCCTATTTGAAAACCTCCATAGAACATCATTGCTACTTTCATGGGGCCTTTAGAGACACCAGTTCCCCTAGTTCCAAGTTCACTAATACCTCTTCCAATATTTCCTATTCTTTCATATGAGGAGACTCATCTGGAAGCAACCTCAGAAGCTATCTGATATTTATTTGAAGCCATTACAATTATGTTCTTCCCTCCTCCCCCTCAATTATCTCTCTTGTTCTAGTGCCCCTCTTATTTTTTCAACTTTATCTCCTTATATTCATTACTCTGCACCCACACACATTATGGAGCTTTTATGATTTTTTCTTTCCTTTTAGTTCCTCTGCAACTCACAACCCCTCAAGGTCATTCCCATCACCCCTTTAAACCCCCTTCCCACAAGCCTTCCTCCCTACTCCACATTGGACTCTTATCCCCCCTCTAAGTCTCCTAAACTCTATCTTCAATTCTCATCCTTAAGACATGGTTACAATCTTTGTTCCTAAAATAGAGTAAAAGATACCACTTTCTACATAACAAACACCATATCTTGGCCCCTATAACTCTTTTTCGAGAGGTTATTATGACTCTATGGGGATAGATGGCTTAAACCCAAGGTCAAAGGCACAAACAAAATATCTCTCGAGCTCAAAGTTAAGCAAGAAGGGAGATTAGAAGTGGAAAAAAAATAGATATATTACACCTTCTTAGAGTGTATTCCTTTTCATAGGCTCCCTAATGAAGCTCCTCTCATTAAATTTTTGGGTATTTAATAACCTCATAAAAATTGGTCATTCATTTTCTAGTGGAGTCCCATTTCTCCTAGTTAATATTTCTTTAAGAAACCATGATGTATGGAGATAATGTTTCACAAATACTCTCTCATTCCCTTGGTGGGTGGGATTTTCCATCAATTGATGCTATTGGAGGATAAATAGGTTTCATAACTAGATGGAACTCCCATGAGATGAAACATTCCTATATGGTCCATAAAATTGGGATTGATTATTGAGCTACAATCACAACAATTGTACTTGAATCCCCTCTTCCAAAACCTATATGGACTTCATATTGATAGGAAAATATTATGGAAACAAACTTTCTAGCATCCTCACTATGCTATGGAAGCACAATTTTATGGGGAGATCATAACATAGTTATTGGGGCTATTGAAGTCTGGGGCCTTATGGCCCCGCGAGATCCATTAGCATACGATCTTCTAGATCTCATAGAGGGAGTAGGACTACTGGATGTCCATCCTACAAAGATATCACCCACGTGAAAAAATATTGGAGTCATTGAGGCCTAAATTGTAAAATTACTAAATCATTTATTGATCTCAAAACAACTACTAGAAGAAATTATTTGTATTCATCAATGGACGTTTTTGGGAGGAGAATTCGATCACTACCCAATTCTATTAGAATAAGTTCCCACTACTCAAAATTTTCCCAACATGTTCAAATTAAATCCTCATGCCTCAAAGACCCCTCTTTTTCACAAGCTATTAAGGATATTTAGAGCCCTTATGACCTTGCACACAAAACCTCTCCTATGATTTTATTTCAAGAAAAAATGAAAAAAAAGCTAAATCACAATCTCAAGCTTTGGAAAAAAGAAAGGATCAATATCATAAATCCATATTTGAGATGGAAGCTTATATTAAATAAATATTGGAGAGTGATGGGCTAGGTATATTCTTATAAGATAAGAGGGACTTCCTAAAATCTATGAAATATATATAGGGTGAAATTTGTGAGACATGCATGATGAAATGATTTAAGCAATCTCACAGCCATGCATGTCTTGAAAAATATGTAGTTAAACAAGTTTTAGTCCAAATTACTAATGCTTAGAAGGAAATAATCCCACATTTCACCAACTAAAATACATTATACAAACTCAAAAGAGCAGCATTGCCTCCACTTAGAATTCAACTAGGAACAACGCACATACCAATCATGTTTTTGAAGTATGTTAGTCATGGGGAAATTATTTTGTTAATGAGCTTACTCCAAGTCATATAATACTAAGTGAATACATTCAGGTTAGCCATAAAATGAATTATTTTTTATTGCTGAAAGTGTAGGGTCTACTTTAAAATGCATGCAAGCTAATAAGAAGGGAAACTAAGTTCAACACTATGTTTTGCACTTATTCTGTTAATGATGGTTTAACCAATTTGTTTTCCTATTTCAGTCCCTTTTCTTGAGAAGCATGGGTTTGATGCTTGGAATGCAAGTAACACTGTTATTCCCTGTTCTGAGCATCATAGAAAAATCTAAATCTTGGTATTTTGGCTGGAAATCATAGAATAGGTCCCCTGTTTGTTTCAGACATAGTAATAACCTTGCTAGAGTTGAGAGAACAATGTTTCAACTGTCTAGAAAAATCAATACACATATGGTGCAATCTAAATTTCATGTCCAACAAAGGCCCAGCCTACCCAATATATGATACAAGGTATTTATTTTTACAACATTGTTACAAATTCTAGCCAAATACAAATGCCTTTTTATTTGATCAAATTAGAGAGGATAAATCTTAATAGACATCCACAAATTGATGTGCAAGAGATCAGTGCTGAACTAGCAACATGTACAAAGGGATTTTTTTATACCCTTCCTCTATTATGAAACCCAAAAAGCCCTTATTTCTTAATAAAACTTCAAGTATTTAGTTTTGATGTCTTAGGAGACCCTTATAATGATCCTCTTTTAAGTGGAGAAGTGAGAAGGGATTTTATTTTTATAGGTCACAAATAGAAGTGTGTCACCCCGAATCGATTACACGACCCTGCAAGCACCCACATTCTATAGCACACATCACGATCAAGTTGTGCATTCACATGGAAAGACAACACTTAGCAATCCTAAGCGAACATAAATTTCATGTAATTGGGACTAGAAGGTGGGGCCAAGGTAATGCATATCTTACATATCCTTGCTTGAGGACTCAATAGGATCTTTGTAGCTCCAAATACATGTAGAGGGGATAGGTAAGCAGTTTTTGGTGTCTTAATGTCCAACTCTAGGGAATTTTACCTTCTAGAGCAAAGATATTAAGCCAAAATTGTTAAACATATGGATAAAGCCCACAAAGAAATATTACATCATAATATATAGTGTCTCTGATAAGATCAGGTGGAGCTCCTCTATAAGGAGTTGCAATATGTGCATAGATGCATGTAATGTACGTGTTCATATGGGGTCATCATTAGGCTTGTCCAATTGCATAAAAAGCCCAGGTGTTGCTATTACACTTTTCATTTAAAGTCACTTCATGAATAAAGAGAACCTTCCAATGTATCGAAGAGTTAAAGCTTCAAATAGATCTATGAATCCCAGAATGGGAAATGATATCTACAACAAACCTCGTCATAGACTGGACATGTAAAACATAAGTGTTCCATGTTTCTTGTTAAAAAAACCATTTCATATTTTGGGATTTCATGATTGCCTCAATGCCAAACTAATGAATGCAAACCTGAAGTTGGCTTAGGTATGATTTTAGTCTAAAAGGAAGATTGATAAAACCCAAATCATAAATAAAATATTTATGTCTTTAGATGTATGTAAAAATAATGCATACACTTTACTTGTGAAGTTACATGAATATCTACTACCCAAGCAACTCTTAACGAGTAGATTCAATGATGGTTATGGTCACCTTCTTTGCTAAGAAACAAGAGAAAACATCCACAAAATAACAGAAATAGGGAAACAAAAACCTTTGACACAGTGAATTATTTTGGAAACATCTGCATCAAGCTCTTCAGGAATTCATCTTCAAGGCTTACATCTTTCAAAATTTTGTAGAGCCAATAAGCTTTAAGGAGTTATAGACGCCTCTTTGATTTAATAAAGCCAATACAGTGCGAATCCTCCAATTTCTATACAATCCAATCATTTTTAATGGCTTCTTAGATCACATAAATTGAGAGTGATAATGGGTTTAGGCTTCAAACTGGGGATTTCACCCAAATTTCGTGACCGAAAATTAAATTATATTAGTAGGAGTTACAAGAACATGTGATTTATTATTATTTGCATAGAATGAAAGAATGGAGGATAAAAAGAAAAGCTATAAGGTGACAAGCGGAGAAGAAACATTGGATTGGGTTTATATGCAAGGCAACATAACCGCATCTCTGAAAAAAGAAATATTCAATGCTCAGCTGAAGACGCTTACCTGGCCAGCTAGATGATAACGAAGGCTCGGCAGCCACGGCTCCAGTCCAAACGACAACGAAAACGACAACCCGAAAATGTAAACTAACAGTGTGGAATGTCAAGCGAGTTAAGAAATTTAGGGTTTTATTATAATAATAAAACTCTCGAACGAGAGTTAAAAAACCCTCATCCGAGAGTTTTCTTTAAATCTCGTCTGAGAGTCTTCCCAATAGTTTATTTCAACACAACTCTCGGAAGAGAAAATACCTAACTCTTGTCTGAGATAATTTTAACTTTGGTTAAGCCAAATCAAACTCTCGGCCGATAAATAGAGTTGACTATTTTCTCAGACGAGAAATTAAAAATTTCAACCAAATTCTAGCCCTCCACCAAAAAGTGTTTCCCAACTTCGGGATTTCACCCAAAGTCAAATTTCACAAGGAATATTATTAAAATAACATTTAAATAATTATTCCTAAAAAATAATAAGATAAATAATAATTTATCTAATTAATTTTCTTGTTTTGGTTTAAATATGACCAAAAATATTAATTAAACTATTGTTTAACTAATTATTCCTTGAGGAAAATCAAACAAATGTGGATTTATTTAATATTTCCTCATGGGGTTTCCTGTTTAAACCATAAACAACTTAATAAAGGTGGTTTACTAAGTTATTTTCATAGTGAAAGCAATTTTACTTAGGGTAAAATTCGTCTTACATGGTGTACTTGGGTCCATCTAATAGTAACAGGTTAGATGACAAAAAAATGGTGTAACACATGCAGTCCATACAATTCAATGATTTTATCACATAGTCAGTCCATTGGATGACAATTAGTACTTTGTTATCAACTTTTTTATCATTTTGTTCAGGTAAGGCAGTGTATATTTACCGATTTTTCTACTGTTATTGTATTTATACCTCTTTCAAAAAAAAATTGTATTGCATCTTATTTCACTTTTCTTTGAGACTAATGTATTATCGTTTTTTTGCAGGTTTCTTTTTACCCAAATTTTTTAACCCATCATCCTTCAACAATTCTGGAGGCCGTGAGATAAATTTCTTCTCTACACCGAACAGATAAGGAATTAACCCTCGTTGAAACTTTAATTTGGGATTACTTGCTTTAGTATTCCTCCCATTGTAATGACTGAAATTTTTATACAACATTCCCACTATTTTATTCCTCTCATTTTAAAATAGCTTGAAGTCTTACTATGATATTTAATACTCACTTTGATAAATTATTTCTCTCTGGTAATTTTTTTAGGTAATTACTTCGATATTCCGTTATTATTATAAAAAATTATATCATCAAGGTTTTCCTCTGGAATATAGTTATCTATATTTCATTATGAATTCATCGTTATTCCTTGTGGAATCCTCATGTCTCTCATTTGTTTAATTTTCTAGGTATTTTTAACTAACAAATTCGTAATACTATCTGAGTTTTCCAACAAATTGGATTTATAGTGTTTCATTAAAATTTGGTTTTTAGTTAAATTTTCACTTTCATTTCTCAACTTTGACTTTCCCCTATTTAAATTTGAAAATCCAGCATTGATCTTGGCCATCTTACCATTCTACAGTAGACTTATTTGGTTTGCCTTATATTACCATGACAACCTCCCTGTATTGTCATTTCTTTTTTCTCGTTCACGAAATTACAGAGTTGGGTTTTCCATAGACATAAATTTCTCTACTTGAAATTTAGATTGATTGCTTCTTTATTATTGATTTCACTATCAAAATTGAATTTTCTGTAGGAATTTAATATATTTACTTTCCTGGGATTTAACATGACTCTCGTTATTTTCATGGAATTCTTAAATAGATGTTTTCCTGAAGTAAAATTGATTTTCGATTTAACTCAGAAACCCTCTTTCCATCATGATGGATTTCAAATTATTATATCTCTCCACTTTCATTCATATATTTCTCCTTTTTATGAAGTTGACCTTCAAGATGCTTTAGAATTTGGTACTAGTTAATTTTATATAGAATTATAATCACAGTATTAAGGATTTGCATTTTGTTGAATTTGTGAGCTTTAAATTGAGATCTCTATTGAGAGTAATTTGTACTGTATTTAGGATTTTATTAATTTACGCAAATTAATCAAATGATACATTACACAGGAATAATTTAATCACTTACTCACAACATCTCAAAGTTTTAATATGTACTCTGTCGATGAGACCAAAGGTACTCACTTTTTCTCTCATTAAATTAATTTCCATTTACTCTAGAGTTTAAATTAATGCTCAAACTTAAGAATTTTCTCATGTTTATGTGCAAGTTTATTGTCATTTTTAATATAAAATAGTAAGGTAATTTTACATATTTAATTACCCTTGTCAATTATTTATATATTAATTTATTTACTTCAATTTAAGGATATCTATACACATACTAAATCATATGTATAAATTGTTATGTGCAGGTACTCCATTTCCTTCAATGGACAATTTCTCAGTTTAGTTAATCATTCTGTCAATTTGGGAAATTCATTCTAGCATTCATTGAGAGTAGAATTTTATTTCTTTTATACAGGTTGGTCTGTATCACTTTGAAGAATTCATCCTCCTGAATTCTGAAATATATTCAAATTTATGATTCTGTTATAATTATTTAGTTAGGACCATGGATTCTATCCATAATTTATGATAGATTGTAATTGTAATTCATATCCAGAATAATATCATGGTTTAAATTGTTGTTGTTATGATATATTATAGTCATCATGAGAAATTTGAATTATATTTCTTTACAGCATGTGTATACATTATTCTTCTACTTAATGTACAATAGAATATCTACTTTGACTTGGAGTACTCATGTTTAAGAAGAGAAAGGAATTTTTCTCTTTCTGTAAATATTTTCCTATTTAATGTTTTATTTTGAAAACTAATTTACCTTCTTTCCACATGTATTTATCTATGTTTTCTTTGTATACAATTCTAAGGTTTTCAACCTAACCTTGGATTTAGTTCTGATTACTAGGGCTTAGGCATTCTCACAATTGGTTTACAAATTCATAATTTTCTATGTAACCATACAGATCAACTATATCTACTATAGTTGTTTTCTCTTAAATACATCGGAATTTTTAAATAAATTTTCTACAGAATTTAATAATTCATAAAAACTAACCCTCTTATGTAATTCAATATATTCTAATTGAATCATAATTCAACACAAATAGATAAATTCTAAATTTCTTTACCACTATAATTCACACACATAATTAAATTACTTATGCATACAAATTTTGGTAAGACAATTTGCCACCCAACCTTGAGCTTTCTCTGCACAGTTCCCCCCGAGTAGAGATCAATTCCACCAAAGTGTAGACAACCTCTTGTCTATCCAAGAATGGCTTATTTAAGCTTTCTTTCCGTTCAACATGTTTCCATAACTACGTCCCATTAATCAAGATGATGTTTTCCTTTTTGCCTAGGATTTCCTTTTATTTTTTCCACAAAATTACTTTAAAACTAGTGTTTTCCTTTTTGTAGTCTTATTTCACCTCCTCTTAGTAACTTTCCACTTTACCGAGGTATCTTTTAGATTATTATCTCGAATCTAATATTTTTAATTTATTTTATTTTCTCCAAGGATTTTTGGAGAATCTGGGAAATTCTTGGGAATATTATCCTTCCTCATGGATTTGAAATCCTAGTCTCCATTTATATTCTAGTCTTTACATAATAATTCAAATTCCAAATTTATTATATTTCAAAATTAAATATGTCCACAATAATTATTTTCCTTTAGGTCCACTCAACCTTTAGGTTTGTTCAACTGTATAATAAAAGCAGTAAAAATAGGGATATTACACTATATAAAATCATTAGAAGGTTGAATATTTTTAAAAAAATATCACCAAACATATTAAAACTTTTATATTTTGGACTAGTAAGATTGTAAAGCTTTATAAACTTTAATAAAAAATTATTCCATTGAAATTCTCCCTATATTACATATTTCATTTGTACTTGGATTTTTGAGAGGATATATATTGGAACTTGGAAAGGAGAACTGGGTAGTTTGAAAGTGTGTCTTAAGCTTTTATTTGTCACTAGAAATTAGAAAATTAGAAACCATGGAAAACCTAGACTATGTCGATGGATATATGTATGAGTATTTTTTCACGTAGATTGGGATAGATGTTTTGGTTTCAAAGAATATGTAGGTGGTCGAGTGTTTAAACCTATTACAAGGATAAATTAGTTATATGAGAAAGATATTTATTGAAGTTTCACTTTCATTGACAAAACCAAAATACATGCTAGCCACAAACACAAGTAAGGAAACTATATGGTTACAAAGATTATCTTCAAGTTAGATAAAAAAGATTATCTTCAAGTTTGTACAAAAATATATAAAGTTAGATAACAAAAATAAAATTGGAATCATTTTAGTATCATTATAAGATGAAGTGTATTAATGTGAAATACCACTTTGTGAGAGACATGGTTGAATACAAGAAGGATTTGTTGGAGAATGTTGATGGTTTGAATAATTTTGTAGGCTCATAAAAAAAGCGTGTTAGTACAAAAATTTATCTTCATCTAAAGAGGAAATGGGAATTATCAAATTGAACCTATGAATTTATAAATCCTAGACCCATTATTTTGCAAAGAAAATAAAAGATAGATAATATTGGAGACGTGTTATATTATTTTTGTGTGGATTCTGCTAGGAACAATTAAAATAACAACATTATATTTGTTTTCTATTTTTTTATGTTTTTTTGGCCAACGACTGGTTGTCTCACTATGATCTTGTCCCTATTAATGAAATAGGTTTGTAATCTAATTTATAATGGTGAATTATGGTTTTATATTGTGGAGAATACCTAGATATTATATTATGATCGTTCATTTTAATACAACTCCGAATAGAGAAGTGTGTTTCTAAGTTTTATTTTACTAGTTAAGGGGTTTTAGGGTAAATCTCCATTTACCTAGGAATTTCTTTTTTTTGTCATTCTATTTTTTTTTTAAGAATATATATGGATTGCTTCACTCGCATAGATTTAAAACTTTAAAGTAAATTAAATCCAACTTAATCTGACTAAAGCCAATAAATAAACCATATTTAACCATATATAAACATAATTAACAAAATAAACCATAAAAAACAAATTCAATAATAAACATTAACAACATTAAACTAAATCCCACTTCACCAAGTGAGTCACAGGGAAACCGTAATCAACAAAATCCATTTTTTTTGAAATTAAACCTCCATTGGTGAATTCATCCACAATCAATGATAGTTTATGAATTCAACCACAATCATCCATGTCAACTAAACTAAAAAAAATTCAACCATAGTTAGCTAGAGCCAACCATGTTCGATAAGAATCATCCAAATTTTTCATACTGAAGACATTTAACAACAATTACTCATGTGAACCAAAATCAAACATACTCATCCAAGTCAACCCTAGTTAACCATGTTAACCATTGTGAAACAAAATAAACCAAAATTAGTCAAATTCAACCATAGGAAAGTCTACCACATCCAATGATTCTTAATTAATGTCGACAAAGTTCAACTATAGCCAGTGAACTCAACCATAGTTAACCATAACTAGTGAGCTGAACTAATGAAAATTAGAAGTTGCATACACTAAAACATAGTCAACTAAAATTGGATAAAGCCAACCATAATCAATCATGGTCAAGTGAATTCCACCATCATCAACCATAATGATCCAATCTTACCACATTTAAATAAATTAAACTACAATCAATCCAAATCAAAATTGATAACTTCCAACCAATATTGATCAAAGTCAAATAATTTCAATCATACCGATATAATTAAATTAATTTTAATATAAGACATATATGTAATTATGCCAACTCTAATCAATTATAGTTAAAACATAGTCAACCATGGCGAACTAGGGTTACTACAATTAATCTTATCCATCCAAAAGGAAAGAGAGTGAATGAAATTAAACTCTAGTAATTCAAGCCAACCATATTCCTCCATGTTGACCATGATTGATTATAACAAACCATACTTATAAAGTTTAACCATACCTTTTATAATGTGCCAATAACAAACAAAACAATCGACATGCACTATAGTTAATAAAAATCAATTACATTGAAAATAAATCAAATGTAATCTCCTAAATCATCCATAGTTAGTTAAGGCAAGTAAATTAAACAATTTCCAACCAATGCTTGAAAATTTAGAGATAGTTAATGAACTCAACCGCAATAAATCAAACTCAAACAAAGTCAATTATAATCAATTAAAGTAAAAAACGACTACGCAAGTCAACTACAATCAAGTGTAGCTAACTATAGCTAATCAAATATGATTGCAATAATTCAAGGATAATACATAATCAACCTTGGATGATTTTTTTCATTACATTTTGGCATGGTTGTTAGTTAATCATATTTAGCTATAGTCAACCATAGTTAACCAAATAGAACCATAGTCATCCAAGCCAACCTATGTTAACCAAAATCAACCATAATATATTAAAGTTAACCATATCATAAAATATTCAATCATGATCTATCAAGTCAACCATAAGGGGGAAAGTCAACCAAAGTCAATTAGCTCTTGATTAAAGAATGACAACTAATGAACTCAATTGCACTCAATAAAAAATAACCACATTAGATGTAGTTAACCATAATTAACAAAAGTCATGTATTACTACCCAAGTCAACTACACTGAACCATAAGCTATGAAAATAAACTAATTCTACTCAAATAATTTGCACCCAGTTGTCTTCAAATATATCTAACCATAATTAGTTAAATCAACTGCAATAAGTGAATTGATGTGAATTCAACCATAGATACACATAATAAACCATAATAAGTGAAGTTAACCATATTGAACTGAGTTAAGAACAAAATTCAAAAATTTTCAAACTCAAACACACTTCCCCTAATAGGAAATTTAATTAACAAAATTCAAACTTAGATATCAAAATTAAACTGTAGTGAGGTATGTCAACCATAATCAACCAGACCAAACCAATATCATTTAATAATAATCAACAAAGTGAACCCCAATTAAACATAATGGATTAATTCAACAATATTCAACCACATTCAACCATACTCATCCAAATTCAACTATAATAAGCCAAATTCAACCACAATGAACAATCTCAATTAAATTCAATGATTTTTAACCAATGTTAACAAAGGTGAACCGTGCCCAATCATTTCAAACACAGTTAAATTTAGGTATGTAAATTAACAAATGTTAACCAAACTCAATTTTTTTCAATCATAATGAAATTATGTCAAATAAATTCAATTAACATAATCCAAAGTTAAATTAAGTCCACCATGATGGGTGGAACCATAGTGAACTAATTCTACAACACTTAATAGAAGTGGACCAAAAATCAAGTGGAAGTATACAAAGATATCCTCATTCACCTGGTGAATCAAGGTCAAGTGATGTTAAGCACCACAATAAAATTGAATGATAACAATCCATAAACAAAAAACTAGACCAATATGAATCACAAGGATTTATATTCAACTATAGTTTTAAGCCAAAATCAAACTCAACCATATTTATCCAATTCATGTAAAGGTAAACATAGCCAATGAAATTCAATCCTATTCATCTAAGTCTAACATGGTTGATCATAGAAAACCATACCAAGAAAATCCAAATAAGGTTAACCATATCCATCACATTGAATCAAATTTTATCAAACCAACCTAAACCTATGAAAGTCAGTCGCACTTAACTACATATAATTACACAACAAAAATTATCACCCATAATATGACTAGTGTCAACTACAATCAACCACTTCTTGATAAGTGAGCCACATTTGATGAACTCAACATCTATTATCCAAATTTAGTGAATTATGAAAATAAATTACAAATAATGAAATTTTCTATCATTATTATTACAATATATTCTTAATTCTATTAATACATATTAATATTACTAGATTATAAGTATAATGATAAGTATTATTATAAAGTTTACATTTTAAAGTTTCATATTAATCATTCTATTATTATAATACTTTTATGATCATAAATAAATAAAAGAGATAGATGCAAAATAATTACTCTCTATAAACATAAACATCTATTAATGGAATATAGAAATCAAATTTATTCTTCCTCGTGTCTATGAGGACAAACTTCGATTATGCATCTTGGTGAGTAAAATATACTATGCATCCTTTATTCCTTTTAAGGAATTATATAGTTTTATGTATTTTATAGATAGGTGAAAATTATTTTTTTATTCATCTTTTATATAAATATTTTAAGGAAAACTTAATCAAAACAAAGCTATAAAGGGGAAAAATCTTGTGAAAAGACAATAGTCGTGCCCATATAACTTATCAAAATTATGACTCAGTGCAAATTTTTCCAAAAGCTTCTCTCTCAGCGAACATCATGATATATCCTATCATATATATTTTGTATTTCACTTAGATTTCTAGCCGAACATTATGATAAATCGTATGGCATACATTTTTTATTTCACTTAGCTTTAAAGTATGCTTACAATAAGAAAGATAATTGTAATATCGTATGCATATGCATTGTTAGGCTTGGGATTTCTGTGATTTATTAACCTCAATTTGGAGGTTGTGATTAGCATTAAGTAGCATTTCGTAAAACATTGAAATCCATGAATTGATCACTTTGTACCCCAAGTGGTGATTCAAGAGATCAAGTGAGGGTGGAAATCCTCACTATTATATCCTAGTGTTAAAGTCCTATAGTCATAGTCATTAAAAATACTCTTTTCACTGTGGGTTATAGTGTTAGGTCAAATTATAATATTTTCAAAATAAATTTGTCATGTTTCTAGGTTGTCAAATGGTCATAAATCATTGTCTAGGTGTAATTCTATTCTCATAATACATCATAGTTCATGGTCATCAAGGTCAATTTGAAATAAATTTGATGACTCATTGAGTCACCAAAGGTCATTTCTCCTTCATTAAGTTTCATTATTAAAAATCTGAAAAGAAAGAGTCATGGCGTCATAAGGTTGATCATGAAAGTGTCATGAGTGTCTTGTTGGTCTAGTCAATAATCATACTCATTAATTTGGGTGTGTGATCATCATATTTCCATTTGAAGTCATTCATAATCCAAAATTAGTAAGATGTCATGAGAGTTAGCAAAAAAGAGAATAAAGTAAATCAAGAGAATCAAGATACATCTGTCACATGGAGGAAAATACATCTGCAAATGAAATAATCATCATATATTTTGTATAAATGTATCATCAAGCCATATCAAAGCTCAAATTGGTCATCATGAAAATGGGAGGTAAAATTTGAATTTTAAATTTATAAAATTCTTCAATTTTGATTTAGTTCTATTAATAGTGACATGCATTCAAGTTTCTCAAATTCAGCCTCAAAAACTTTGCAACTAAGCCAAGAAAGAATAATTAAAGTAGTTTTGCACATCTGGTGTGCTTCTAGGTAACTGTTAGGGTTTTTGTTGTGTTTTCCCTCTTCCATGGTTCATAGCTTCATTCAAGATTAAAACCCTTTCTTTTTATTTTTGCACATCCTCTATGACCCTTCATTGAGCATTTCCCATCATTCCCCTCATTAAGATCCTTTAATTTCCTTATTTTCCTAAAAAAAACCTAGAAATTTGTTCTGTTTTTACCCTATGTCTGTGTTTTGACCTTTTCACCCATTTTTTCTCACTTTGTTCCTGAAATTCCACTTCTATCATTTTCCTAACACCCATACCTACCACCCATAATTTTCTTATAATTTTTCCTACCCCCCTTCCCTCTCATTTCCCTCCAAAATTTTCTATGCTTTTTGTCATCATTTTCAAAAGAGGTTTCTGACCAAATGAAGATGAATTTTGGCAAACCAAAGGACGATTTTGTTGAGTACCAACCGAGTCATAATAGAACTCTTCAGTTTCTACACAGGAATCATATATTAGGATATTTTAAACTTTCTTTGAGGCCTATTTCATAAAATCAAATTCTCCAATTTCTCTTGTCTGTTTTAGACATCATTTTGTGCAACAAATTATGAACAAATGGAAACAAAATTCCAAAACTTGAGAGAGGTTTTTCTCCAAAAAAAGATATCTACAAAAACCTCTTCCAGTGTTATAACATGTGTTATTTTTAAATAGATATAAGTTTGTTTTTTACCCCTATTTTTCACTGCGCTTCTCGAGAATTTTCCGCATTTGTTTTGAAGTTAGTTTCGAAACCAATTTGGAAGAGGTTAAAATGATATTTTTGAATGTTTCAAAGGCTCCTAGGTGTAGTGTAAATCTCAAAGTTTATTCACAGGTCTTTGAAAAAACTTGAAACCTCTTCCAAGGCATAAAAATATCAAGCCAAATTTTTGATGCACTTCTGCTAGGAGTTGTTGCGTTTCTGGGTTATTTGCTGTGTTTTTGTGTTTGGAGATTTTTTATTGCACGTGAAGGTAAAAATTCAAACTAGGTTGATGTAAATAGTTGTCTCGTGAGTTTATCTGATGTTAAATGAGTTTTTTAATTATTACCATTGTAAAGAATCTTGTAATCAATTCCTTGAGAGATAAGATCAATAAATTTAAAACAGGCGAATGTTCGTTTTAACTTCCTAGGATTTAGGAATGGATAGGATAGGTTCATGAATCAGTTGCTATGGATCAGGATTAGACCCCTTAGAGGGGAAATCTTGTTAATATTATATATGTACTCATAATCCAGTTTAGGAAGGGTTTGGATACTTGAAGTTCACACATTTTAGAACTGGTGTACTTGACTTTGGTAGAAATAATAAACAGGCAGTTGCAGCGATTTTTATGGGATTCATATTGTGGTTGGTGATAGTTGTTTTCCTCAGTATTTTGTATGCATTTGATTATCATATGTTTCTAGCGGCTATCTAAATTTCTTCTTATGTTAATATCCTAAGTTTTTTACACATAATACATTGTCTGAATGCTCTATTTTGTTTGAGATTGTCACATAAATTTTTTCATCCTCTAAAAAATTGAATTCATTATGCTCACTTATTTCCATATATATGATTTTATTCTCACCATACTACAATGATAGATCAATTTATGTCACTGATTACACCTACTTTTCCTCATTCTATGTATGTAACTGATCTTTTGGAATACATGGCCTAGTTCCTAAACTTGGTGCTTCTTTATCCAACGAACCCTAATAAAAACCCTATTGAGCTGATAGCTAGCCTAAAACCATAATATTCTCTAGTCACTTCCATTAGCTGTGACGTTTATTTTGATAAATCCCTCTCTCATTTGGTAGGGAGAGATACCAAGTCAAAAGTTGGTATGTGGTTACCTGAGTAGTTTCCTTTCTCAACTTTGGGAAATTAAGGAGTGTTAACATTTTGGCACTATTTCTGGGGAGAAAAAGGTCACATTTTCCCCAGTTGTGAATGACAGGGAACAAATTTCATTGTTGATGGTGGATAATTATTAGACATATGAAGGCTGAATCATACACCTGGCGACTCCAACCTAATCCAGAGACTCCACTAGCAGTAGGATTGAGAAATCGAGATGACTTATCAATCTAGAAGGTATGCTCCTATGCATTGAGATCATATTCTTGGATATCCAAACCACATTTCTTGTGTAGATTGGCATACTTATCCACCAAGGTTCAAATATCAGAAAGGATATGATGTTATTGTTCACCTAGTTAAATTTCACGTGCATGCACTCAAGTTGAGGATTCAACTTCTTGAAGATTGTCTGATGAAGATGTTCATGGCTACTCTGGAAGGAAAAGTAATATCTTGGTATAAGGGAGTGCCATTTTATAGTATATATTCAGTTAAATATTTTCATTCAACATTTTTTGAAAAATACAGAGAACCTCACCATTGTTTTTCTTTGGTTGAGAATTTTTGTGAATACTTGGAGATTTTTATCCAAAATCTAGAAAATACATATGGTGAGGAATAATTAATGGATGAGGAAATTCTGGAAGCTTTGAACGAGAATCATTTGCATCAAAAATAAGTAATGTTGCCTAATATATTGGATGAAAAGGAAACTAAGCAGGATGTAAGTGATAAAAATCAAGTTCTATTGTCTAAAATTGATGAAAATTTACAACATGCTTGTAAGTCTTTTTATGATCAAAGGTATAAAGATAGTCATTCACTTGTTTTTTTAGAATTCTCTCTCTGGGTTTTTATTTCAAAATCAGGTTTGTGAGGACCAAGGTGAGGTTTCTGATGAAATTCATGAACAAGGATCCTTAGACATTCACCACTCATATGTCTATCCAGCTCATCCATTTTCTGAAGCACTATTTCAAGGGAAAATTCATACAAATAATAATTTTGAATTGCCATGTGTGGAAGTTTTAAACAATGCAATTATCATATAAAATAATCATCAAACATTGCAAGCAGATTATGAAGGGGAAAGCAGTGAAAAATAAGAGGTTTTTTTATGGCCTTTTGCACATGAATATCTACCTCTCAATTTTGAAAGGGAAAATTCTAATGAAGAAGAGGTTTCAGAAAATAAAAATTTGTTGAATAAGTGAAAGTTATCCTCGATGAAGAGATCAAAAATGTGGATCATGTGGTTTCCTCAATTGAAGAGGCTTTGTTTGAGTTATATATGCATTAAGATGATATATCAAAAGCTAGTTGTGAGAATTCCCAGTCAGTAGATGTCATTCTTTGACTGTAAATGAAATAAATTAGTAGCTTCTTGAATATGTTTATGCTTATTCTATTTATTTAGATAAGGATATACAACTTCCTTATCATACTTCATACAATCAATAAATTCAATCAACTGACTTATCTTGTCAACTAGCCTTATTTTCCTTTATGGCTGAAAATGATTATGATCATGATTTTTATATGGATTTTCATATATTTTTTTTGTGTTGAGTGAATATATTTATAAACCTTGTGTGTGTTAAAATGAATATAAGGATAATAATTATCTAAAGTTGCAAGTTGATTGGAAAGAGGAGCAAATTGTTTTTGATACCCTTGAAGGTGAAGAATATATTTAGAATCCTCTATCACCAGAGAAAGAATTGTTTCTTCATATTTTTGAAGACTCTTTCATCAATTTTCTGGAAACACCAATGAAACAAGGTTATATTCTTATCACCAATACAAATCTCGGATTCAGGTTCCTTTTCAAGTTGCCATTACATTTTAAATTTTTTCTTTGGTTCAAATACAATAAAAAATCTCGAGTATTCTAAGATCATAATTTTGATTGGTTATACTGGAGATATTATATTACTTGAATCAAGCATGTAGATTCCACATTTTAGAGTAGGTTTATTTGTACATAAATAAGCTTCCTGGGTAATCATTTCATTCGTTTTAGTTAGTCAATCATGTTAGTTTTGATTCTTTTGTATGTCACTCAATTGCCCAATAAATAAGGCGATCTGGTCTACAGTGTTCTTCACACCTCCTAAAGGAGCTTCCATCCCCATTGGATCCAATGTTAGAGTCCTATATTCATAGTGATCAAATTACTCTTTTCACTATTGGTTATAGTCTTAGGTCAAATTATAATATTTTCAAATTAAATTTGGCATGTCACTTGGTTTTCAAATGGTCCTGAGTCATTATCTAGGCATAATACTACTCTCATAATAAATCATATTTCATGGTCATCAAGGTCAATTCTAAATCCATTTCATGAGTCATTGAGTCACCAAAGGTCAGTTTTCCTTCATTAAGTGTCATTATTGAAAATATCAAAAGAAAGAGTCATGGTGTCATAAGGTTGATCATAAAATTGTCATGAGTGTCTTGTTGTTCTAGTTAGTAATCATACTCATTACTTTGGGTGTGTGATAATCATATTTCCATTTTAAGTCATTCATCATCCAAAATTAGTAAGATGTCATGAGAGTTAGAAAAAAAGAGAATAAATTACATAAAGGGAATCAAGGTACATCTATGTCACATGGAGGAAAAGACATATACAACTGAAATAATCATCATATCTTTTGTATAAATGTATCATCAAGCCATATCCTAGCTCAAATCATCCAAATGATGGAGAAATTGGTCATCATGAAAAAGGGAGGTAAAATTTGAATTTTCAAGTTATAAAATTTCTTCAAGGAATTTTAGTTGGTTATGTTAACAATGAAATGCATTCAAGGAGCTCAAAATTAAGCCTCAGAAGCTTTACAGCTAAGCCAAGAAATAATAATTAATGTAGTGTTGTGCATATGTTGTGCTTCTGTGAAGTTGTTAGGGTTTTTGTTGTGATTTCCATCTTCCATGGTCCATAGCTTCATTAAAGAGTCGAAACATTTATTTTTGTGTTCACACATCCTCCATGACCCTTCATTGAGAATTTCCTATCATCCCCCTCTTTAAGATCATTTCATTTCCTTATTTTCCCAAAAAAATCCTAGAATTTTGTTGTGTTTTTACCCAAGGTATGTGTTTTGACCTCTTCGCCCTTTTTTTCTCACTATTTTTGAGAAATTACACTTCTTGCATTTTCCTAACACCCATACCTACCCCCATTATTTTCTTATAATTTTTCCTACCCACTTCCATCTCATTTCCATCCTTCCAAATTCTCTACGCTTTTGACTTTGTTTTTTGCCATCATTGGCAAAAGAGGTTTCTAACCAAATGAAGATGACTTTTGAAAAAAAATAGGTTTTTGTTAACGACATACCCAATCACAATAACCTCCTTCCGTTTCTACATGGGTATCATATATTGCGATATATTCAACTTTCTTTGAGGCCTATTTCAGAAAATCAAAATCTCTAATTTTTATTGTCTATTTTAGTCATCATTTTGTCGCACGAATGTTGAGAAAATGGAAACGAATTTCAAAAACCTGAGAGAGTTTTTTCTCAACAACAACCTTATATGCAAAAATATATTCTTGTTTTGTAGCAGGTGTTATGGTTAAGGATATAGAAATTTGTCTTTAACCCCTCTTCTTCATTGTGCTTCTATAGAATTTGATGTTAATCTCAAGAGTTAGTTTTGAAACCAAGCTTCAGGAGGTTAAATTGATATATTTGAATGGTTTAAAGGATCCTGGGTGTAGTGGACATCTCAAAGTTTCTTCAAAGGTCTTTATAAAAAACATAAAATCTCTTCCAAGTCATCAAAATATCAAGCCAAAATTTTGTTTCTCTTCTGCTAGGATTTGCTACATTTATGGGTTATTTGTTGCATTTTTGTGTTTGGAGATTTTTGACTACACGTGAAGGTAAAAAGTCAAACTAGGTTGATGTAAATAGTTTTCTCATGAGTTTATGTGATGTTAAATGGAATTTTTAATGATTACCATTGTAAGGAATCTTATAATCAATTCCTTGATAGATAAGCTCAATCAGTTTAGAAGAAAGGGAAAGTTGGTTTTAACTTCCCTAAGATTTAGCAATGGATAGGATAGATTCATGAATCAGTTTCTACAGATCAGGATTCGACCCCTTAGAGGGTAATCTTGTTTATATTATATATGTACTCATAATCAAGTTTAGGAAGGGGTTGGATACTTTAAGTTCACACATTTTACAACTGGTGTACTTGATTTTGGCAGAAATAATATACAAGCAGTTGCACCTATTTTTATGGGATTCATGTGTTGTGGTTGGTGACACTTTTTTTCCTCATTATTTCTTGTTCATTTGATCATCATATGTTTCTAGCATCCATCTCCATTTATTATTGTGTTAATCTCCTAATATTATTAAACAGAAGACATTGTCTGAATGCTCTGTTTTGTTTTTTACTGTCACATAAATGTTTTCATCCTCTGAAAAAGTGAATTCATTGCTCACTTGTTTCCTTCTATATAATTTTCTTCCCACCATGCTACAATCACAGATCAATTTTTGTCATTGATTACACCTACCTTGTCTCATTGTATATCTGCAACTGATCTTTTGGAATACCTGGCCTAGCTCCTAAAAATGGTTCTTCTTTATCCAGAAAACCCTAATCAAAACCCTATTGAGTTGATAACTAGCCTAAAACCCTAATATTCTCTAGTCACTTCTATTGGACGTGAGGTTGATTTTGATAAAGACATCTCTGATTTGTTAGGGCTAGATACCAAGTAAAAAGTTGGTTTGTGGTTACCTCAGTAGTTTCTTTTCTCATCTTTGGGAAAGTAAGGAATAATAACACCTAGCACATAAATTTAAGTTAGAACAAATTACAAATAATTTTTAAAAAAAATGAAATCTACCACCATTGCTCCCATCCTGTCTAGATCACAACTTCCTACCTAATCCATCCATAGTATTAGTAGTTAAACTATCAAACTGCTTAAGTGAGATCAATATGAATGGAAATTAGAGTCTATAATGATAATATTTATTGGTTACAAGCATCGACCAAACATCTATGACATGTTATCTTGCAAAGTCCAACATCAAACTTTGGATGTGAAAATTTTGGATATATCATTAGAAGAGGAGAATATCTCACTTGTGTTCGCATATTGATGAAGGATCTCAATAACATTACCAATTAAAAAATTCTACTGCTAACCAATATCCATTTGTAGTGGAATTTATAATTGCTAAAAAAAAAAAAGTCATGGGTAAATAGTCAATCAATTTATTCTCAATAATCAATATCATATTTTCACTTACCTGTAGTGGCTAACATTAATTTACCAAAGAGTTCATACAATGTTGGAATAAATCGATCCAAAGAGGTTGATCATACTTAATCAAGTGCAAACAAGTTAAGTTGAAGGGTAGACACACATTATTCATATATTACATTGCAATTTATGTGAATATTTTTCAGAATTATATGAGCACTAAAAAATTGCATTGGCGGAGATTTTGGTTGCAAACGCATGTTTGCCATATTTTGAGGCGTGAACTATTTTCTATCATCATAAGATGTTAATGATCACACACCTCTGTGAGTAGAATTTGATATAACCTTGAGGTCCTCATCAGTAACGATTATTCAATGAAAATGAAGAGACTTAAAGTAGAGAAATCTCTCAAATCTCTTTAGTGCATGACTCCAGTCAAAATAAATCGAAATAAACAATGCAGCCTTGGGATTCCCTTTTAATTTCATGGAAACAATCAATGAGAGCTACGTACCAGTATACAATAATTTTTTTAATAACTTATAACGCTATGTTGCATCAGAACCGCTCCCGAGAGGCGGGAAACTCGTTCCAGAGGTTCCTGCGCTCCCAGGAGCTTTGGAAAGGTGTGGGAGCTTATATTTTCAGTCGGAGCTACGACTAGAGATGCGGCATGTTACGGGAGCCTTGAAAAATATTTTATTGACATTACGACATTCCCAGTAAATTTTCCTCCAAAAAAAAACCTTCAGTTCCAAAATTCATGCGCCAAAAGAATTTATTTCCCGCCAAACTCACTCTCAATATTGCATAAATGTTGTTTGTCAGCCTCATTTTCACTCCATCACTGTGGTTGTTAAATTTTTTGTTGTTAGAGAGAGCACAATTATTTTCTTGTAGCCTGGTATTCGTTTTCAAACTGTGGTGGAGGGAGTGGTTCTCTACGTCTGTAACCTCGACAATTTCTTGAAGATCACTTCCAAATACCATGCTTTTTTTCGACATTTAAATGGCCACAGTAAATTCTAAGTACACAACTTTATGCATGTTATTTTACAGGCACTGCTAGTTTTCAATGGTTATTGTTATTTGCATGCCTACAATAATCCCGAACTTTGAAGCAATGGTGACAGTGTAACTTAGGTTTTCAATTTAATGGAATATTTTAAATGGATTCTTTTAATGGTCATCTTTGTTTTCAGAGCGCGCAGAAATTAACTATCCCTGCATAATTATGCTTTCAATCAATAATTTTAAATTAATTTGTAAATTTGCAATGATTTCAGCATGAATTTTTCATTTTGAATATGAGTTCCAGAGAAGTTTTAAAATTCAAGTAGTGGACTTTTAAAAATTATGTCTATAAAGTTCTATGTTTCTATTACAACTATGTGGTAAGTTACGTATGACAGATATGGACTCCCTTGAGTAATCCAGGAGAAATTTTGATGTTTCTTTCACAGGAAAAAATGTGTCTACAATGTCTTTTGCTTATGTGAATTTTTTTATACATCCAGTTTCATGTTAATGATCCTTGTTTTCAATAGATTGTCGTTAGTTTGGATATGCATCAGTACAAATAGATAAGGTTATGGATTTAGGCACCCTTTAATTCGTTTTCATGACATTTTGTATTTATGATTTTAGTAAACAAGTTTATGCAATAAATTCATTGTCATAATTGCAAAAAGAACTAACTTCTTCTGTTTTTTCCAATTAGAAAACGTTTACAACTGTTATGGGAGGTTCAATTAAAAAAAAATGTCAATTTATTTCTACTGCATACCACATAATAAAAAAGTATATAAAACGTTCCCATAAATGATACATTATAAATAATGATCTTATTTCTACTACATTGTTTTCTTTTTATTATACATAATGATCCCACAAGGGTTAGTATATGATTATTCACATCATGCATAAACAAAAATTTCAACCCCTTCGCCATTCAAATTGGCCATTTTCGGCCCAAGCACAAATTTTCATGTATGTGGAGAGTAAAACATATTAATATCTTACGTTAACACCATCTCAACCCTCTAATACATTGTATACACATAAATAATTTTTAGAATCACCATATGTGAGGTAACCTCCACTGCATTTCAAAAATCATTTGATATATATGCATGCACTCACATGAAGAAATATAGAGGTCTTTAATATAAATTTTCCACAACAATCATTTAAACATTCGAATAATTAGCAACATTGTTGTTAGGCCTTGGTGTACATCAAAATTTATGCACAAATGAATCTCATTTGATGGTGGAGAATGTATGGGGGGATTCGAAGAGCTTTGAAATCTTTCCTCATGCTTTCTATCTCAAGTTTCTAGTTCATCGACAACTAAAATGAATTCATCCATTTATAGTTTAATTCACTATGTTAAGAGGAATAAGCTTACCTCTAAGAAAGCATAGAAATTGATTTATATGCATAGTAGTCTTTGACTTCGCTCAAGGAAGTTACCTAAGTATTTAGAGGGCCCAACCAAAATATTGGATGTTGATGCTAAGGATGCTTCTAAGATTGATGATGATGAGTATAATCCTTCACTGGATCCAGATTTAGTTAGCATACCTTTGGGTAGCATTGTAGTTTATCTTGATATTGATGATGGTGATGATGAAATTGGAGTGCGTAGAAAGGCTTAAGGTTATATGGATAGTCTTTATGCCGAAGATTGCACTTTATGATCATATTCAAATTTAGTCTTTAATGTTATGTTTTGGCCTTTGAGCATTATTGGACCATGTATTACTTTACCACTTTCGGCATTTTCCATTTTCTTTACTATGTAATACATTGATCATGCTAGCAATATGAATATTAATATGATGAGTTCTTTGATTTTCACTATGTTTCATAAATTCAAAAATATCCCTTGAATCATTTACATTTTCAAATTTTAGTTTTGAATTTGATATTCATATAATGAATTGAAATTTTAAATTGATTTTAATATTTCAATCATTTTTTTTTTAAGTTTGGTAGGACTACATCTTCTTCATGTTCAATATATCACCCGATCAGGGCGGGGAATTGAACATGTGACTTCACATCAAGGAGTGCCTTAACGCAACACCCGATCACCATCTATCCAATACCCCGTGGACAATATTTGAATATTTTGATTCAATAATTGATTTTGATCATTATATAAATTATATAATTAATTTTTTTTTCATTTTTTTTAATTATATAATATTATTGTTCCCAATTGGTCTTTTTCTGTAAATTTTGGAGAAACCTTTAGCTATTTTGAACACCTGTACCCAAGTTCCCAATTTTCCTACGTTCGAAAAACTAAGGAAACACAGATTTTAATGTACACAATAATTCTTACAGCGAACCGTCATAACTATATTTTTTAAATAAATGTAAAGTTATGATTTTTTTTTTTAATAATTTTTATAATATTTATTGATTATATTTTTTATGCTCAATTAAAAATAGTTGACCTCCAATTAGTTTCAAAATTTTTAAATTTATTAAATTTTTGAAAAACAAAATATTAAAATAATTTTTGTTTGGGTGATTTAATGATTTTTTTTTTTAATAAAAAATATTGAAGACGTAAATTTCCAATTAAAAAATAATTACCCAAATTGGTTCACTCAATTTTAAATTTATTAAAGTTTTGAAAAAGTAAATCAATGATCACCCAAATTGGTTCACTCAATTAACAAGTTTTAGAAAAGGGAACTATCGTTTAGCTCCACTACAATAGAAAACATAAGAGAACAACTATTTTCAACCATTTGGAGAGCACTCTAAAGTGGTGTAATTGATTAAACATGACATAATATGTTGAGGTATTCACTATTCTAACATTGGAGAGTATGTGTAATGCAAATTAATTTAATTAATTAAATAATATTGGAGCTAAACTATATATTTTATAAAAGAAATTTTTGTTGTTTTAATACATGTGCACTCTCCTCTATCTAGTGCAATCACGCATGGTGAGACTGGCCCAATTATCACAATTTTAACGATTTTTAGAAAATGGAACTATTTCTAAATCTATTACAACTTAAAACATAAAAGAGAACTATTTTCATTCATTTGGAGAACACTTCCATGTGGCAGACTTAATTAAATATGAGGTATTTATTATTCTAACCTTGTGAAGCATATGTAATGTGAATTAATTTAATTGATTAAATCATGGATAAGCTAAATTATGTATTTTATAAAAGCAGTTGTTTGTTTTCACCACTTCTTGTGAGAACACCATGCTTCAATACAACCATGTATCCAATTGGAGGAGGATGCACTGGAACCATTTAACAAAGTGACAATAAACCAAGGTAGCGATGGATTCCTTGAGAAAGTAATCCAAGACCACCAAGGTAGCCATGTATTACTTGATAAGGTAGCGTGGAACCTCAATTTAAGTTGCTTATTTATATTTAAGGATGTTTCGTTCATTTTTATTAGTTTTACAAAATAAATAGAACTTATTAAGGTTGGGGAATGAGGGTTATCAAAATTATGGGCTACGTAGGCTGGGGAACGAGGGTTATTAAAATTATGGGCTTGAAAATTTTAGTTATTAAAAAGAGGTTTCAAAATACTTGCATGTTGCGTGTAATGGGAAATTCATTTTTTGAATGGATCATCTAATGGGATTTTTTTTTTTTTAACCTGCCTTGCATCGTTATTACTTGGAAAAACAAACACTAACAGTAGCATAGCATGACTTGATGTTGTATTTCACTATACATTAATAAGTTCCTTCAGTCTCATGATATTAAGTGTTTTAATCTTTACCCATTTGGCAGTCTTCAACTTGTCATATTTGTTTCTATTATGTAATAATATTCATTCCCTTTAGGATAGAATTCTAACACCACCATGCTTTTCCATCACCGGGTATCCACAACTTGCAATAAATTTTGATGACATTAAGTGTTAATGTCGTTACCCATATGATATTCCTCACCTTGTCGAGTTTATTTCCAATAGGAAAAAAGACTTATTTCCCCTACATAAAAATTCTTACACCACCACTCTTGGCCATTATGAGGTATCCACAATTTGTAATAACTTTTGATGTTTCATCTCATAATGAGTATGATAGTACTAATAATTACCCTTAAATGCCTCTTCACCAATAACAATATAGATGCCACTGGACTCTACAACTAAATGTGAATATTGTAAAAATTGTATGTATATTTTAATTTTTCACCTCACTCAACCATGCAATAGATTTATATAAATCTAAATCTAATTTATTAAATCATAGGTATTTAGTTACATGTATAAGTTTGTTGGTGCCCACTCTCATTCATTGGGGAAATTTTGAGGTTTAAAATGAGTTTGCTAAGGAAAATAATAAAATAATAGTAAAAATAATAAAATAAGATTTATTCATTTTTAAAGATGAAAAAGAAAACTATTTTTTTTTATTGTCAGATTATCTCCTTCTAGGTTCACTCAATTATTAAGAGTATATAACCTTTGGATGTGACGTTAAATTCTACATCCAATGAGTACCTTCCCTAGATACCTTTCAGTAGATCTGCATAAAAAAAAAATTAAAGGAAATGAAAAAAAGTGTTTGATGTGCATATACTCAAAATTATGTCGAGCGAGTACTCGTTGAATGTGGAATTAATTATGCATCCCATGATTGTATACTCTTAACAATTGGGTGAACCTAAAAGGAGATAAGTAAAAAATACAAATAAAAAAATATTATTTTCCCTCCAAAACATTTTCGCGATAACATTATCATCTTGATTCCTATTGGTTCTTTTGAAGTTAATTTTGTTAACACTTTTTTTAATTTGAGGTCCATTTACGACCTCAAAATTCCCCTAATGGTTACTTTTGATACTACAATCATAGTTTCTAGCTTACTACTATTATGAGATTCTATATATAATAATTTTTTCATAGAAATTCCTTCCAATGTTTGGAACTTGATAAAGTTGGATCATAAATGGGTTTGCACACTCTATTCAGATGTAGAGGTTTTTGAATGTGCAAGTTCTTTCTCTTCACATGAATAAATTGATAGGTCTAATGTAGGGGTGTGTTAATTTTATTTTGTTCCATATTGTTAGCATAAAATAAAAGTAGAGATATAAAAAGAAAATAAAATTGACACTCTATGAAATAATGTAGGTTTTCCAAAAATGGGGTCATGTCACATAGTAACTTACGATAAAAAATTTATTTGTTTTTTATTTCTTCCAAACATTCCTCTACCTCACAAATCTTTAGCTATGGACTCTTTATTTGAATAAAGCACATGTTTACATAAAATTATATGATAAAAGTCTAATTAAAATATTTAAGTTGGTTTATAGCATATTTACTAATTCTTACCTACTCCTTCAATATATCTTCATGCATGGGCATTGTAATTATCTCTATAACAAGAAGAGGTGCATACACATGTTGTCTATAATATTAGAGTGGAAGGAAAAACTGAATGTGAGGGAAGGATGCAGAATGTTTGAAGACACAAAAATTTATGAAAGATGTATGAACTCATAGTTTTGAGTGAATATTGTTCAGGGTAGATATGACAGGATCTCCAGGACAACTTAGAAATAAGATGAGTTATAAATTCAACCTCAAGGGAATAAAATCAACATAAATACCTTATTTGTGTGATAGCTTGGAGAATTTGAGGTGGTAAATTTTTTTTGAAGCAAACACAATGCCAATAAATTAAACAATAAATGTCAGAGTAGAGATCAACAATTGTACTATTCCTCCTTTACTTCATTTTTTTCCTTGAACACACCATTCCCTGACTAGCGCCACTACCATAATATACAGAAATGACTAATAAAATCTAGGTAACGCAGGTGCATAGGTCGAGCACAAGATATCAAGACTTTCAACAAGAGCTTACCAATGTGATGGGGTGGTCACATGGTAATGCTATAAAATAATTTAAATGTTAAGAAATTATGATATATAATTTAGTAGTTTTTTTATTTTACTCATCTTGAGAATTAATTTTCTATTATAAAAGAAAAAAAAAATTAGATTTCAGTTTCCCTTATTTTGTGGAGAAGGGGAAGTTATTCTTATTTTGTGACTCTTGGTTGTTGCAGATAGTTTCTTTGGGAAACAATAAGAAGAGATCGTTTTGGAAGCTCCAGAGGAGGAGGAAGAGAGGGAAGGAGAAGAGAGAGGGAGAAAAGAGAGGAACTCATTGTTTCTTTATGTAACTATAGTTGTAAAGTTTTGAAAACTCTTGTACTTTCTAATCTGTGTGAACCGAAATGTATTTATCTGTGAATGGTGTAATGAACAAAAATTGATTTGTAAGTTGTGCGATTGTTAAATGAATTGAGACCCTTTGGTTAAACTAAATCGATTTCTATTGTGAACTCTTATCAATTCATAATTTATTCCTGTGTGTGTGTCATTTTGAGACCCTGTAATTTGTTGAACTGATTTACATTAAGAGTTAGTAATTTGTGGCTTCAACTATTCTATGATTTATTCATGAATATTTGGCATTCTTATTGTAATGGGTCCAAAACCCCATGGAGGAATGTACGATGTGTTTTGGCACAAAAAATGAATGGTTTTACAATGAACTGGGTGTTGTTACACTAAAATAGAGTACCCTATTTTTAATATGGTGAAAATGCCTTCATGATTGGTTTTTTTACTTTCAAATTCAGATGAACATTGCAAATATGATGAAGAGAGACAAAGTAAATTGTTATTATGTTGACTAGCAGGTTGGGACATGGAGACTCATTTCAGAAAAGAGTCGAGTCGTTTCACCTTCCCTGGAATTTATATACCAAATTTTGACTATGTACTACAAAATTATACTTTAGAAAACTGCATTACTAAATAATTTTGTAGAGACTACATAGTTTAGTAGAAACGAGTGCTACTAAATCATTTTGTAGTGACTGTGAAAATAATTGGAGGATGGTGTTCCGGTTTGAAATCCCCTTTTAGCCTTTCCAATGCATCAATATTCTTATTCTTATTCTTATATTGAATGCATAATTTAAATATTTGATTAAATTATGTTGAATTGGATGTAAATACAGAGCTATGTGTGGAGGAGATTGAGGATATTTGCACTGGTGAAACTTTTGTTCCATCAAATGGTATCAGAGCCTAGAAATATCTTTAGTTGGACAACTCTTAGAGGAGGAATAAAAAGCTTTTACAGAAGATGAGTCTGCACCAAAATAGGTATGGTATGATTCTAATCTTGAAGCATAGGATGTGAACAGGAATTTGATTTTCCTATGAATTTGGTTTTGTGAAAAGTTTATAGTGGAGTTTTTTGAAAGAGATCAGAGCATAGTAGGGAATGGAAATATGAAAGAAAGGGAGCCAATAAAGTTGAGATTTTGTAGTAGAAGCATGGAGCGGAATAAAAATTAGAAATTTGATTGAGGTAAATTTGGTTTTATTTTCAATTTGAGATGAATTTTGGAACTGACAATTGCATGGTTGAGGTTATAAATTTTGAAGGAAATAGTGGAAATTTATGAAATGAAAACTACTTTTGGAGGAATTAGATAATATTTGTTTTGAAGATATATTTCAAAAACTTAAGTTATGATATGAAGGACATTAGAAGTGTAACCTTGAACATTGAGAAAAAAAAGAAGCTACAACAGCAATGATGTATGTTGAACAGAGTTTTGGATAGTTAGGTTTAATCAAGCATTAGTAGAAATAAGTAACAATATTTATACAACTAGATATGTTGTGGAAGAGAAAATGGAGTGAGTAGGATCTCAAAAGCAAGGAGGATGGTGACAGAAGCCACCAACAAGATTGATTGTTGAAGAAAGAGAAGGGACAACCAAAATAAATCTCTTAAGAGAGGATAAGCAGGTGAAATTGCAACAGCCTAACAACTTTGAAGTTAAGGAGCACATGTGCTCTAGAGGAAGGATGCTATAAAACCAGCTCCAAAAATAGAAGAAAAGAGAGATAAACGCCTTATAAATCAACCACTTAGAGGGGGAAACCTCCTTTACATTACATAAAATAACAATTATTGGATGATAAAAATGACAAAATCTCCTTCCTATATATAGGATTACATGGGGTAACAATATAATCCTAGCTGACCTAACAATAATAATGTAAGCTCACAACAATAACTATAGTGGCCTTTATGGGGTACAATAATAACAACATGGGGGCTACAAGGGTACAACAATAACAATAAGGGGGCTACAATAACAACAATAAGGGGCTGCACTAGTAATATAGGGACCCAACATGCCCATCTCCTTAAAAAAAGTGTTTTCCTCAATGTTTGAGTAGCTCTGAATGCTTAAGTATAAAATCCTCATCCTCCCTTGTGGAATCTTCAGTGAGTAAGTTATTCCACTTGATTAGATACTCTGAAATCGATCGATTTTGTTGCTGTTGAGTTTGTGTTTTCGTGATTGTTTCAGGTTCCAATATGATTTTCCCTTCCTCATCAAGTTCTGGCAATATCATTTGAACTAGAATTTTGTCACATATAACCTTTTCTAAGCATGAAACATTGAAAATTGGGTGCACTTGAGAAGAAGCAGTAAGCTCCAATTTGTATGCCATAGTACGAATCTTTTGCAACAACTTGTAAGGACCATAGTACTTTGGAGATAATTTATTATCCTTATTATATTGCTTGTGGGATATTTGTTTGTATGGTTGTAGTTGTAAAAATACCTAGTCTCCTACATCAAAACTTCTCTTGCTATGATGTTGATCTTCTTATTGTTTCATTCGATTTTGTGCCAAATTTATGTTATCCTTTAAGAGTTGGAGAACTTGTTGTTAATGCTCGATGTGATATTCCAGTTATTGAACCTTATAATTTGTCTTAAAGATGATGTGATGGATGGTGGATGATATCCATAAAGTTCCATAAATGGGGTCATTTTTGCTGCAGTATGGAAGGAAGTTTTATACCACCATTCAGTGAGAGGTAACAACTTGACCCATTTTGTCTGTTTATCAGATACAAAAAAACGAAGATATCCTTCCAAAAATTTCTTCACTATCTTAGTTTTCCTTTCATATTGAGGATGATAAGATGAGCTATGAGCTAGTTTAGTACCCAAACAAGAAAATTATTTCGTCCAAAAATTTCGAGTAGAAATGGGATCTATATCACTTACAATAATCTTTGGGTTTCCATGTAGCTTTTTAATTGATTCCATAAATTCCGTATCAATTGTATTGGCTTTAAATGGATGAGAAAATTCATAAAAGTGTGAAAACTTGGTAATTCTATCAACTACCTTAATGATGACACTCTTTCCTTCGTACTTATCTAAACTTGTGATAAAATCCATTGAAACCTCCTCCCAATGTTGACCTGGAATGGATAAAGGATGTAGCAGACCTGAGGTCTTAATTGTCTCAACTTTATTTTGCTAGAGAAAAAAACATTCTGCCACAAAATTTTGATAATCAAAATTAAGGTCATGCCAAAAAAATTATTTCTTCACCCTGTGGTAAGTTTTTAAAAATCACAAGCGTCTTCTTAAGGGAGAGGTGTGAAATTCCAAAAGAATATTTTGTTTTAGTTGAAAAATGTTACAAATATATAAGGGACCTTTGTATCATAAGGAATCATTTTTCCAACTAGATGTATCAGATGTACTAGGATCTTGCTACAACATTTGAATGAGTATCCATACTTCTTCATCATTCTTCCATTCATCCCTTGCTTTGGTTATCCAATATCATTGAATAATAGAAATAGCACAAAGTAATGCTTCCATCTATTTATCCTTTCTTGAGAGTCCACCTTCAACAACATTTAGCTTCCCTTTTTTGTAGATGATTTCAAAGTCATACCCAAACATATTTGTGACCCATTTTTTCTCCTCTTCTGAAGATAGTCTTTGTTCCAAAATTTATTTAAGACTATCGTGATCATTTTTTACCTTGAAGTGTATTCCCATTAGGTAAGGTCTCCATTTCTTTAGTGCATGTAGCATTTCCAACATTTCCTTCTCATAAATAGCTATTTGTAAATTCTTCCCTTTGATTGCATGACTTTCAAAAGAAATGGGACTTCCTTCTTGCATAAAAACAACAACAATTCCATTTCCTGAGGCGTCACATTCCACAATAAAGGATTTTGTGAAATTTGGCGTAGCTAATACCGGTGCTAGGCACATTTCCTCTTTAAGATGTTCAAAGGCCTTAGTAGCTTCAGGATTCCATGAAAATGCATCTTTATTCAATAATGTTGTTAGAGGTGTTGTTATTCTCCCATAGTTCTTAACAAACTTGCGACTGCTTTATGGTTGTGGGGACTTTCCATTCCTTAATGGATTTAGTTTTGTCAAGGTCTACCTTAACACACTCCTGAGATACAATATGACCCATATATTCCACCTCTTTTAATACAAGGAAACATTTGGAGGCTTTTGCATATAATTGTTTCTCATCCAATAGTTTGAGCACACTTTCAACATGTTGAATATGATCCTTCCAAGACCTGCTATAGATTAGTATAACACCAAAAAATACTAACACAAATTTTCTAAGGAAGGGTTTGAAAAATGGAATTCATCAACCCTTGAAATGTAGAAAGTGCATTGGTAAGCCCAAAAGGCATGACCAAAAATTCATAATGACCGTTATGAGTTTGAAATGTTATTTTCGAAATATCTTCATCCTTCATTCTAAATTGACGATATCCTGAATGAAGATCCAAATTTGTAAAATAAATTGCTTCATGTAATTCATCCAAAAATTCATCAATCATAGGAATGTGAAATTTATCTTTAATAGTGAGCCTATGATCTCCCTATAATCCATATGCATGCGCCATGATCCATCCTTCTTGTGCACCAATACTACAAGAGCAGAGAAAAAGCTTTGAATAGGTTGAATTATAGTAGCCTCTAACATTTCTACAATCATACATTCAATTTCTCTCTTTTGGAGATAAGGATATTTGTAAGTCTTGATGTTTGGAGGAACACTTCCTGGAATCAAATGAATATCATGATTGTTATCACGAATAGGTGGGAGTCCTTTGGGAGTTTCAAAAACCTTGGAATGATTGTCCAAGACTTTTTTAGAGATATGGAGAAATAGATGATTTTGATGTTGGAACTTCTAGTGAGCATAATTGTGCAATTACGCCTCATTGTTCTTTCTTTATAAGCTTTCCCATGACATTAGAGATTATTATCTTTCCTAGCTTCCCTGCGATACCCCATAATTCAACTTCCTTTCCTTCTGAAAAACATTTCAAGAAAAGTTCTTGAAAATTAAAAGCTACCATACACAAAGATTGTAATCGTTGTACTCCTAGTAGAACAGCAGCACCTCCCACTGGAATGGATAGCATTGGACTATTCAATACATATTCCCCCATGGTTAGCTTGATATTATGTAATTTTCCAAATAAATTTATAGTTCCTCCATTTGCAACCATCACTTGAAACTTTGGTGCTTGGTATAGGAATAAAATCAATTCCTTGGCTACCTTACAATCAATAAATTATGGGTACTACCCAAATCAATCAACACTATTACCTTTTTCTTCTTGATATGCCCTTCTATCTTGAAAGTTTGAGGAGTGGTAATTCCTGCCAATGCATTACAATATATGGTCGAACTCATTTCTTCTTTCTCTAGGGTTGTTTCCTGGTGTATATCATGTTCTTTTGAAGTTTCTTATTCATTTTCTTCCTCCTCTTCACAATCTATGTAAAATAATTTCTTTTCAGCACACTTATGACCTTTAGTGTATTTTATATCACAACTGTAGCAAAGGCCTTTTTCTCTTTTTTCTTCCAATTGTTGTGGTGTCAACCTTGTAGGTTGTGGAAGCCTAGGAGTAGCAACACTTCCATATTTATAGATGTGAGTGGTAGGCTTCCTTGTCACCATACTTTTACATTAAATTTTTCTTTCCAACCTCAATTCCTTCTCCAATGAATTAGGTTCCCAAAGACGAACCTCATGTTGGATGTTATCCTTTAAATTCCCTAGGAAGACATCAATCATCTATTCCTCTGGAATATTAGTTACCTTTATATTCAATTTTCAGAATTCCTCAATGAGCTCCACCATTGAACCCTTTTGTTTTAGATTTATCAATTGGCTAAAGAAGGTGTTTCTCTTTGTATCCTCATAATGTGCTATCATTTCCTCCGTAAAAATTGACCATGCGACAATTTTTTTTTGGGAGAAAAGCCATTGATAGCATACAAATGTATTTTGTTCTAAATATAAAGTTTCAATGCATACCTTTTGTGTGTTTTCCACATTATGGATATCAAAATATTTCTCTATCTGTAGTATCCGTGTTACGGGATCCTTTCCATCAAACTTCCTCATGTTGATTTTTGGAATATGGTGGATCTTCAATCCAACATTATAGCTTATGAAATCATGATTAACATTTCTTTTTTTCTCATCATGAGTTTCCTCTACTACATTTTCGCTGTTAGAAATCATTTCTTGTATCAAATTTTTCAAACTTCCTTCAAACATTCCATGTCTACTTTTAGATCATTCTTCGTGTCTTCCATGTTGTCTTTCATTTTTTCGTCAATGTCATCCATATTAGCTTTCATGTCATCCATCTTAGCTTCCATGACATTCTTCAAACCATCCATCTTAGCTTCCACACATTTCTTCAAACCATCCATCTTAGCTTCCACGCCTTTCTTCAAAACTTCAATTTCATTTTTTGTTGCTCTTTGCAAGAGCCGAATTTGGTGCACTTGCTCTTGTAATTTTGATATATCAAGTTGCACTTTTTCCTCTTCATGAGTCATAGTAGAGTATTATGAGGGTTTAATGGGTGTTGAAATATTTTTAGGGGGCATTTTAGAACACAATACTAACATCTATGCTTCAATATGCCCTTGGAATCACTTCAAACATATTTTTCAAACACAACTTATGAAATTCGAAATAAAATACACACCTTTTTCTTGATCTTGAGGAGCTCGATATTGAAATTGATGTATCTCTATAATTTTGGATCCATAAGATTTTATCTTCAGTACTTTAGTATCCCTATGAATCCTCTTTATAATTCCACATGTCTGGGCCGATTTGGATTCTTCAAGAAAAATTTATGCTCAATCTCCCACAACGACCTAATTATGGACTAGTTCAGTAGAGTGAACTTGTACAGTGTTCCATGTGTCACTTTTTCCTCCTACGGCTTTGCAATTGATACAAAAGAAACTAGAGTTTCTCTGATTTTGACCACTTTTTACATAGTTCCAATTTGATGCTCAAAGAGAGAGTTATGACAATTTTCCCAAGCTTTCGTCTTTGAGATGTTATTCACGAGCCTGCGAAAACTGTAAATTCCATAGATCATATCACCGAAAATATTGCGAACCAAGATCTGGAAATTCTACACGAAGTTCCTTAGGATTTATTCGCAAATAGGTTTTTGTTTTAGTGTCTACACCTTCCTATAAAAAATGTTATAGCGAAAATTCCACGATGACATGTTTGAAGATGGGAAACCCTAGAATCCAAAGCTCTGATACCAAATGATATGAAACTAGCTCCCAAAATAGAAGAAAAGAGAGAGAAATGCCTTAAAAATCAACCACTTCGAGGGGGAAACCTCCTTTACATTACATAAATGAACAATTCTTGGATGAAACAAATGAAAAAACCTCCTTTCTATATATAAGAGTCCATGGGGTCACAATATAATCCTAGCCAACCTAACAATAATAATGTAAGGGAAAAACATTAACAATAGTCCATTTTATGGGACACAATAATAACAAAATGGGGGTTACATGGGTACAAATATAACAATAATGGGGCTACAATAACAACAATAAGAGGCTACACTAGTAATATAGGGACCTAACAAAGGACAAGTGTTTCTGCTACAAAGAACCAGAAGAAGGATGACTTCCAACAAGTATCATTTGGGTAGAAGTTGCCAGAGGGTAGTTCCACAATGAGTATGGGTAGAATTGCAAAGAGAATGTTCCAAATAAGGAAGTAGAAAGACCAGAGGAAGACTAGGCATGTAAGAGCTTAGTATGGTATCTACAAACATTTTGATGGAGTCAACTTGTTGTAATGGATTGTTTGAAGCTCATAGTGAGCAAGGAGAAGCTCGTAGAAGAAGGATATTTGTGACTATTGAGAGTCATAGTAAAGATTCATAGAGAAGCCATAATAGATCAAGTTAGGAAAAATTTGATAGAGATGTAGCTGAAGTTAAATTATAGCTAGAGATGATGATAATTCTACTACAAAAGGATGGGGAATACCATGGTTATAGACGAACTCTCTAGAAGAGAGTAAAATGGAATTTGTTGTAGGTAACGCTAGGATAAAGATCAAATGCTTAGTTGATGGAGAAACTCGGAGAGTTTGAACAAAGGTTAAATATTCATTTCAGAAGAGAAATGGTTAAGCATGCCTAACAGTGAAAATGTGGCTAAAATATCCAAGGAAGGTGAGGTTGAAAATTAAAATTTAATGTTCAAGAATTATGAGGAAGAAATGGAATTTTTAGAGAAATGGCTACACAAGGACGTAAGTGATGAAAACCACAAAGCATTTGTACACTCAATTGAAGAGAATGATCTAATTAAAGTACCACACAACAATGGTATAGAAGAGGAAGGAATGTAACAAATAGGGCGCAAGAGCAACAAGAAATTTCAGTAATATGAAGAATATCTCATGCAACATAATATTTTTGAGATGAAGAATAAAGTTAATGTGAAAATATATGAAGAAGACAACAATGTTTTTTGGTGAGAAAGCAAGGAAAAATATATCCAAATTTATTGAGAATTTTTGGAGAGATGTGTGTTGAAGAGAAAGAATATAAGAATACTAAAATTCTTATACAAGGAAAGATCTAGTTAAATATCAACATTATTTGTAAAGAGAGGGATGAACTGGATGTTGAAATTGGAAAATTGAGAGAACTGATGACAAAATATGTGCCTGGAAAGAGTTACACTCATGTGGAAATGATAGTCCAAAGCAAAAGGAAATTTATTTTACAAGAGGTTATAAACAAATAAAGTGGGTAACTATGGTATAAGTTTTAGAAACTTGGAATTTTTTGGAGAACAACAAAAGCATAACAAAAACACAAAGGAATGAATGAACCGATGCACTTTAAGGTTTGGGATCCAAGAGGAATATACATTAAATTCTTATGACAAGGAGGTAATGAATTTTCCTACCACGGGAGTCTGATGGAGGTCCATAGGATGAGAAAAAATATCATGGATTTGGACACGAGCTTACTAATGTGATGGGGTGGTCAAATGGTAATTTTGGGGAAAATTTTAAATGTTAAAAAAATTATAATATTTAATTTAGGAGTAGGTTTTGATTTTACTCATCTTAATAATTTATTTTCTATCGTAAAAGAAAAAAAAATAGTTCCCCTTATTTTGTGAAGGGGAAATGATTGACACTTTGTGACTCTTAGTTTTCATAGGCAGTTTATTTTTGGAAACAATAAGAAAAGAGTGTTTGGGAAGCTCCAAAGGAGGAGAAGACGAGGGAAGGAGAAGAGAAAGGGAGAGAAGAGGGTACCTCGATGTTTCTTGGTGTAACTACAATTCTGAAGTTTTGCAGCTGTCTTTACTTTCCACTCTGTGTGAACTAGAAGCTATTTATGTGTGAATGTCGTAATGAACAACAATTGAGTTGTAAGTTGTGTGATTCTTAAGTGAATTGAAACCTTGCGGTTAAATTCAATCAATTTCTGCTATGAACTGTTATTAATTCATAATTTATTCTTGTGTGTTTGGTCATTTTCAGACCATATAATTTGTTGAATTGATTTACATTAAGAGTTAGTACATTGTGGCTTCAAATATAATGTGATTTATTCATTCATCAATGGAATTATTATTGTAACGGTTCCAAAACCCCGTGGAGGAATGTCCATTGTGTTCTAGCGCAATGAATGAATGGTTTTATAGTGAAATGGGTGTAGTTACACTAAAACAAAGTACCATTTTTTGAATACGATCAAAACCCCTTTGTGATTGGTTTTTCTACTTTGAAATTTGAACCAACATGGAAAATTTGGTGAAGTGACGCAAAGAAAATCGTTACTATGTTGAGTAGCAAGTTTGGATATGGATAATCAATTTAGAAAAGAGTCGAGTCGGTTCATCTTCCTCGAAATTGCTATATCAAATTTTCACTGTGCATTACGAAATTATCTTGTAGCCAGATACATTACAAAATAATTTTGTAGCGACTACACATTTAAGTAGAAACATACGCTACTAAATCATTTCATGGTGATTGTGAAGAAAAATAAATTGCATTACTGCGTTTTAGTTTTAAATCCCATTTTGGTCTGTTCATTGCACCAATATTCTTATTTTTATTCATATTCTTATATTGAAAGTATAAGTTAAATATTTCATGAAATTATGCTGAATTGGATGTAAATACAAAGCTGTGTGCGAAGGAGAATGGGGATATTGGCACTCGTGAAACTTGTTTGCCATAAGAAGGTGAAGTGGTGAAGAGTTTTTGAAACAAACATAATGCAAATAAATTGGAGAATAAATGTAAAAGTAAAAGATGATCAGCTATACCATTCCTCCTTTACTCCACTCTTGTCATTGCCATGCCATTCCTTGATTAATATTACTAACATAATCTACCAAAAAGGCTAATAACAATTTTTTGGTTTTAATCCATTTTTTAATTATGGTTGCTGGAAAAAAAAGTCACTTTCACTCTAAGTTAGTTAAATAGTATCACATATATTTTTAATGAAACTATAGTTAAAAAATAATAATAAATACAAAACCAAATTTGTTTCCAAAAAAAATTGTTAGGGAATTTCACATTAGTGTAATTATTTTATAGTTTGAAACTTTAACCATATTGGTTGGAATTCTAAGTTTGAGCTTTGAACTTTGAGCAATCCTAGTGATTTAGGGGTTTTAGGTGTAAACTTTAGATAATCTAAATGCTCCACAAATTCGAGGTGTGAACTTTACACAATCTGAGTGTTTGGGAGGCAAGTTTATGTCATGAAATCTACACCATCCAAATACCCCAATAATTTTAAGAGTAGAATATATTTATGCATTAAAACAATCCAAATACATTTTCAATGACAAAGAATCACAGACAGAACAAAAATGGTTTCTGTTAAAATATCTAATTAACTCCCGCATGAAGAGTTAGACAATCAATTAAGTAAGTGTTGAGTAATTTGATACATGATTATGTTAAGTGAGTTATAGATTAAGTAAGAGTTGAGTAAGTTTAAGTTATGTGATAGATGAGTTTGGTAAGAGTGTGCATGTCAAGCGATTCATTAGTCGAAAAGGATAAATAGCCTTCATCAGGTTTGTTGTATTCAAAGAGAGAGATTAAACTTCATGTGACTAAAAGAAGAGACACAGCACGTGTGTGTTTCATGTGTGAATTATTTGTTTGATTTTGTGCCTTTACTCTTCTTCCTTTCCAACAAATTTGTATCATAGTGAGATTACAAAGAACTAGGGAAATACATATCAGTAATCATCCGAGTGTGAGAAGAGAGAAAAAAAATCTCACTTATTTAAACTATAATGCACCACATACGTTGTATGTATGGCATTATAACAAATGTTCCTTCTGCATAGAATCACATTACAGTTCATAAACTTAAGCACTTCATGCCGCACGCGGGGTTATTTTGTTTCCGCAACGTTAACACACTAATGTGATGCTATTTGAGGTGACAAGCATTAAACGCTACTGCAGAGCACTTCGGACACGTTAGTGTTTTCAAAAAGGTCACATATTAGAAAAAGCATGAAAGTCAATAGTCATAGGGTTCATATGTTTTTGTTTAAAAAAAAAATCAAAGTTTGAAATATATGAATGCCTCTAGGATTTAAAGGGATTTTGAGTTTATTCATATTTTAAAAGCTTCTTCATAAACCACGTGAGAATGAGATTTTAAAGAAAGGTTTTTCAAATGGATTTTGAAAAGACTTAAAAGGTTTTATAAGTGGAGATATTATAATAATGTTTTTAAAAAAGTATTTTATTATAAAATATTATTTTTTTATAAAATAATTTTTATATATAAAAAATAATAGTTAGGGTTTTATTATATGTTTATTTTTTGATCTTTCGAAAGCATATACAAAATAAGAAACCTAGGGTTTCATAAGAGAAGTGAATTTTTTTACGAAAGATTGCAACAAGCAATTTCTAGCCACAACTTCCTTCTTTCACAAAGAAATATTAAGATGTGAAGGCCATTAAGATGGAAATTATGTTAAAGTGCATTATGTTTGGGATCATGTCCAGTTTGGGTTTGCAGAACCTCATAATGATGTAGAAGAATGAGCTCTCAGTAATGCAAAGAGGGAACAATGGAAGAAAGACAAAAGGAAGAATGCACAAGCATTTCTTCTTATCCATGAGGGAGTGGACCGAGCAATGTTCCAGAAGATTATGATCACATCTTCAGCAAAGGAAGCATGGGAAACTTTGGCAACAACCTATCAAGGTATGACCAAAGTCAATAATGTTAAATTTCAGAATACTAGAAGAGATTTTTAAAGTCTGCAGATGAAGGAGACAGAGGACATTGATTCTTTCATGAATCGGGTCATTTTTGTAGTAAATCAGTTAAAAATTTACCATGAAGAAATTTCAGATCGAACAGTGATTGAGAACGTCCTTCGATCTTTGTCTTCCAAGTTTGATGTTGTCATAGTAGCCATAGACGAAGCCAAGGATTTCTAAAAACTGGCATTTCATGAGTTGATTGGATCACTTCTATCACATGAGACAATGATAGATAGAAATATGGATTCCACTTTAGAAATTGTTTTAAAAAATCAAGTTTATATTTCAAGAGGTAGAGGCAGAGTTAAATCGATAGGCAGAGGATGAGGCGGAAGATATGGTGGTCAAAGAGATGGCCGAGATGAGCATGAACATGAAATTGGAAGCGGAAACAATAGAAGCTTCAACAATAATCAAAGATCTGACAAATCAAAGGTGAGATGTTATTATTGCAATAAATTTGGTCACTATGCTTGTGATTGGAGGAAAAAGAGAGTTGATCAAGGAAACTAGAGAGCTAATGTTAGTAAAGAGAATACTAACTCTATGTTCCTAGCATGAAAAAAAATGAATGAACCATCTCACAAGGTGTGTCTATTAGACAGTGGTTGCAGTACCACATGACATGCAACAAGAAATTGGTTGCAAATTTGGATCAATCTGTGAAAACAGAGGTAAAGTTGGGGACTGAAAATACTTTGGATGCAGATGGAAAAAGAGTGGTCAACATTCTGACCAAGCAAGGAGAGCCAAAGACAATCTCAAAGGTATATTATGTCTGTGGTCTCAAACATAATTTTATAAGTGTTGATCAATTGACACAGAAAGGATACAAAGCTATCTTTCAGGGGCTAGAGTGTTATTTATAAAAAAACCCCCAAGAAAGAAGCTAATAGAAAAGGTGCATATGATGAGGAACATATTGTTTCCTCTAATTACGAATCACAACGATCAGGTCATTTCTTTTACAGTTGCATGTTTCAATGATTATTGGTTATTGCACTTTCAGTTTTGACACTTTCATTTTTATGATTTAATATTGTTGCAGCAAAACTGATGGTCAGAGGATTACCTCCCATCAAATAACTTGAAAGTTCTTTTAAAATTGGGGACTGACAAGACTTTAGATTTATATGGCAAAGGAGTGGTCAACATTCTGACCAAACAAGGGGAGCCAAAGACAATATCATAGGTATATTATGTCTGTGGTCTCAAACATAATTTGATAAGTGTTGGTCAATAGACACAGAAATGATACATAGTTATCTTTCAGGGGCAAGAGTGTGTTATCTATAACAAACCCCCAAGAAAGAAGCTAATAGCAAAGGCGTAGATGATGAGGAACATATTCTTTCCCCTAATTACAAATCACAACGATCAGGTCAGTTCTTTTATAGTTTCATGTTCTAATGATTATTGGTTATCGCACTTTTGGTTTTGACGCTTTCATTTTTATGGTTTAATATTGTTGCAGCAAAAACTGGTGGCCATAGGATTACCTCCCATCAAATAACCTTCTAGTACGTGTGAGTGTTGCATCTTGGGAAAACAACATCGTGAATGTTCTTTTAAATTTGGGGACTGACAAGATTGTGGATGTAGATGGAAAAGGAGTGGTCAACATTCTGACTAAGCAAGGGGAGCCAAAGATAATATCATAGGTATATTATGACCATGGTCTCAAACATAATTTGATAAGTGTTGGTCAATTGACACAGAAAGGATATGGAGTTATCTTTCAAGGGAAAGAGTGTGTTATTTATAACAAACCCACAAGCAAGAAGATAATAGAAAAGGTGCAAATGATGAGGAGCATACTCTTTCCTCTAATTACAAATCATAATGACCAGGTTAGTTCTTTTATAGTTGCATGTTCTAATGATTATTGGTTATGTCACTTTTAGTTTTTACACTTTCATTTTATGGTTTAATATTGTTGCAACAAAAACTGATGGTCAGAGGATTACCTCCCATCAAAGAACCTGCTAGTACGTGTGAGTGTTGCAACTTGGGAAATCAAGACTGTGAAAGTTTTCAAAAAAAACGAAGAGAGTTTCATACAAAGCCAAGAAACCACTTGAGTTGATGCATACGGACTTGTGTGGACCTATGACAGTACAATCAATTGGTGGAAGTTGTTACTTCCTCGCTTTTATTGTTGACTATAGCAGAAAGACTTGGTTTATTTTTTGAAGCAGAAGTTTGAAACTTTTGCAAAGTTAAAATAATTCAAAGCCTTAGCAGAGAATCAAAGTGATCGGGAGATCAAGGTATTGAGATCATATCATGGTGCAGAATACGATTCAAAGGCATTCCATGAGTATTGCAAACAACATAGAATCAAAAGACCATTTACAACCAGATACACACCGCAGAAGAATGGTGTAGAAAAGAGAAGGAACATAACAATTATGAACATGAAAATGAGCATGTTGAAAGCAAGAAACTTGTCTAATGAGTATTAGGCAGAAGGATTTGCATGCGTCATTTAATTGATAAACAGATCTCCTACAAAGAGTGTGATGAACAAAGTTCCAGAAGAAGCATGCTCAGGGATGTCATGCAACATATCTGATTTTAGATTTTTTAAATGTGTGGCCTATGCACATGTGCCTAAGTAGATAAGAGGAAAATTAGATGATCAAAGTGAAAGATTCATATTTGTTGGTTATAGTGAGTAGTCAAAACCTTACAAATTGTATAACCCTATCACCAAGAAGATAATAATTAGCACAGATGTTGTGTCTAAAGAACAAGAGTCATGGAATGGGGCTGTAGAAAAAACACTCGATGTATAAGCACCATTGATGGAAGAGGATAATGTAGAAGAAAAGGAGCAGCAAAAACCAAGAGAGAAGACACCAAACAGAGTCACACTTGCAAGGACTCCAAGATTTTCATAGCAGCATGGATCTTCAAGCAGATCAACAAACCAGAATTCTCAAAGCAACGAATTAGGTGATAAATCAAGTAATGGTAAGATAAAGACGAAAAGTTTGAAAGATATTTATGATGATTTGGATGTTAGTTCAAATTTTGCATTGTTTTCATTCCAACCTTGTTCGTTTGAAGAAGCAATTACAGATGAAAACTAGGTGCAAGCCATTTATGAAGAGATTGATTCTATTGAAAAGAATGATACATGGGATTTGGTTAATTTGTCAAAGGATAAAAAGCTCATTGGTGTGAAGTGGGTGTACAAGACAAAGTTTAATAAAAAGGTGAAATTGACATATTTAAAGCAAGACTTGTAGCAAAAAGATTATCGCAGCAACCAGGAATAGACTTTGGAGAAACATTTTCTCTCATAGCTAGATTGGATACTATAAGAGCAATTCTAGCCACAGCTGCTCAGAATAAGCGGAAAGTATATCAGATGGATGTCAAAACAACCTTCTTGAATAAAATTCTAGGAGAAGAAATTTAGTTGTTGCAACCTCCAGGTTATAAAGTTGAAGGTAAAGAAGATAAATTTTACAGGTTTAAGAAAGTGTTATATGGTCTCAAACAAGCAACTAGAGCATGGTATAGGAGAATTGACAGCTAAATGATCAAGAATGGATTTTGCAGAAGCAGCATTGAACCTACCTTATACACAAAGGTAAATGAGCATGGACATACTTTGATAGTTTTCTTATATGTTGATGACATGATTTTTACAGGTGACCTTGAGTTAGATGAATTTAAAGCAGCCATGATGAAATAATTTGAGATGACAAATATTGGTCTCATGAAATATTTTCTTGGCATAAAAGTTGAGAAATCTGAAAAATGAATTTTTATTTGTCAAAATAGATATGCAAGAGATTTGTTGAAAAGATTTAGGATGGACAATTGCAAACATGTACCTACACTAGCTGCAATAGGTACAAAGTTAAGTAAGGAATATAAAGGGTCAGATGTCAATTCAACTCTATTCAAAAGATTGGCTGACAGCCTCATGTATCTCATATCTACAAGACCAGATATTATGCAAGGAGCAAGTTTCATTTCCATATTTATGGAGAATCCAAAAGGCACACATTGAATTGTAGGAAAAAGAATTATGTGATACATACCAGGAACTAGAGATTGTGGCATAATGTATGCAAGTACAAAAAATAAAGATTTGATTGGACTTACAGATAGTGATTTTGCAGGAAGCCTGGATGATAGGAACACCAGTTCTGGTTATGTGTTTCATCTTGGTTCAGGTCTGATAGCATGGCCATCTAAAAAGCAGCCCATTGTGACACTATCATCCACAAAAGCAGAATATGTAGCAGCAACTTCACCGACATGTCAAAAAGTATGGTTAAGAAGAGTATTGGATGGAATTAAGCATAAACAACAAGGATCAACAGAGATATATTGTGACAACACCTCAGCAATTGCACTATCCAAAATAGTGTGTTTCATCAAAAGAGCAAGCATATTGATACTAGATATAACTTTATTTGAGAACAATGGAGAAGTTCACTTGAAGCCTTGTAAATCTAGTGATCAATTGATTGATATATTTACAAATCCATTAGCAAAAGATGTGTTTGAGTTTCAAAAAAAAAACTTTGGTGTTGTAAGCCTAGCTGAGACATACACCAACAGACATGTTTGAGTTGTCATGAGTTATGTTTTAGGTTAGCAGTCGTAATTAAGGGGGAGTGTTAAAATATCTAATTAACTCCTGCATGAAGAGTTAGACGATAAGTTAAGTAAGCGTTGAGTAAGTCAATAAATAAATTTGATAAGTGAGTTAGAGAGTCAATTAAGTGAGCGTTGAGTAAGTCGATAGATAAATTTGATAAGTGAGTTAGAGAGTCAATTAAGTGAGCATTGAGTAAGTCGATAGATAAATTTGATAAGTGAGTTAGAGAGTCAATTAAGTGAGCATTGAGTAATTCAAAGTTATGTGATAAATGAGTTTGGTAAGTGTATGTATGTCAAGTCGTTAAGTGTATATATGTATGTAATACCCTTCATCGAGTTCATTGTATTGAGAAATAAAAATTAAATTTCATATAATTAATAGAAAAAACTCACTTAAACAACTACTTAACTTGTTATGAAGTTAACGTGTGAGTTACCGTAGTGTGACTACGTACGGAAAGCTATATCCCACGTGAGGCAGTTATAATAACCCTTCACTACGTTCTCCTCAGCGAGGCAACTAGTGTACGATTACAATAAGTTGTGGTCATTGATATTTCATTCACAAACGAGTCATGAGAAATCTCAATTACGCACATGGTAGGGTCAAAGAAAAATAGAACCCTACGAAACTCCAATAGTTGGCTTTCAACTTTGCATTACGTTTTGCATTCATCTTAAAGTTTATGTCGCTTTCATGTGTTAAAAAATCATTTTATATCACCTACCTTTGCACGCTTGTACGGTTTACTTGAAAATATTGCATCAAAACCAAAATATAATAATATTTAATAAATTTAATATTTACAATATAACAATTTATAATTATTTTATTAAATAGTACCAAATATAAAATTCAAACTTCAAAATATATATAAATCTATTGTAATATATTATAAAACAAAAATTTAAACTCATAATTGATCAAGCTAATTTTCTTTATAATAATTATATTTTATATTTTACTATATCATTATAAAGTAATATTAAAATCATAATTTATATTTTATAATATAATAAATGTAATATATTATTATTTATATAATTTAAATTTATTATATTATTATCAATAAAATATAAAATCAATAGTAAAATATAATATATTTATAATTAAGAAAAATAAATATATTATTAAACTATTGAATATGATTTAATAAATTTATTTATTTTAAATAAAAATAAATAAATTTAATGACGCAATCCATATGTACATTAATGGCGAGCCTTATTTTAGCTGCTATCCGCCCATTAACGCTCCCATATAGAGAATGGCAGTCGTTAGATTAAAGCTATTGATGATCATGTGGCGGCCATTCCCTGCCTGATAGCATTAATGGGCGGATAGCAGCTGAAATAAGGCTCGCCATACATTAATATGCATTCTGATACCGCCGCTTCTTATGATCTCGATCAATTATGTCTGACTTACCCAGTAGATTCAATGCCTGTGCGGCCTCCCATCGTTATCAATTGACTATGAAATATAGGAATGTAATTTTGGTAGGCCCACCAAATCAAACATATGTCATCTGTTTAGCGGTCACTTTCACACGATTTTGCTTTTTCTTTTAATGTACAGACCACATCATATAATAACTAGTCAGCATCAAAGAAGAATATTTAGAAGTGTGCTGGAACGCTTATTTCGATCGCTGATTTTTTGAATATTTGGCAATCACAGGATGTGGTCAAATGACCATACCATGTTTGTTTGCTGTGGAATATTTAATGGACCATACCATGTTCGTTTGATTGCAGAATATTAAGAGATCATGCCTTGTCAAATATCCAGAAAATCAGCGATAAACATAAATATACATTGAAATATTTTTGCTTTTGAAAAAAAATAGTAAAATGCATGAAACATTTCTTATTTCCAAAAACTTTAATTATTTTTTATGGTTATCATCTTCCAAAACAACTTTAATTACTCATATTTGAAATCACAACTTTTTAATGTGATGGGAACATTTTTCAACAAGGTAAATGTCACGTGTTAATGTTCTTTCGGTACATTTCGACAGCATTGATATGTCGGTACAAACAATCCTTGTACAACCTAAAATTTGAATGATAAATTTGAATAATAAACGTTCGTACAACCTAAAGTTTGAATGAGAAATTTGGATAATAAATGGAACGAAGTTTCACGAAAATATTCTAATGCTAAATAATTTTTAAAAAATTCCTTGTATTTGATTTGAATCAAATCTATCACCCGTCATATGATTCAACTCATCAGATTAACTATCACGCATCGAGCAACTTTTGAACATGTACCTTGATTATTTTAATTTTTATATATTTGAGGTTGATAATATATTATATTTTTAAATGAGTATAATCTTTGTAATTTTTCAATCATGGTTAAAGTGACAAATTTAGATGGCTAAAGCACATAGTAATTACAGTGAATGACATTTTTTTGTCGGTTTGGGGGTGAGAAACACTTTTCACTCTAGCTAATAGGAAGTTTTTGTTTTTGTTGTTCTAGCTACGTGAAATATGACACCTCATCTGATATGTTGGTTCTTCCAAAAGATTATTTATGGACAATCGTGGGCCTAGTCAATATTTCCGAAAATTTTGGACATAAATTAAAATATATTTGTACTTAATGTTATATATTTTTGTTTAAATACTGGTTGCATATCTCTCAATTTTTTGTGACTTAGTGAGACCAGTAATATAACAACAGATAGTCCCTACACAACATTAGACATCTCTCCCCTAATTATGTGGAAAAAAAATATTCTAACTTAACTTGGTGATTTATATCTTGCCGATTTATAACATGTCGATGCACTGTGACTACCTACAAGAGTGAACTTGGTGATTACCCTGAAAGGAAATTTTCTCTCAAGGCTTCTAGTGTGCAAACGCTATTCACCCGACCAATGGAAAAGGATAATGTTTGTCCTTCTTCGTCAAATAAAAAACTGACATGTAGAACGAAATTCGGGCCTCAAGAAAAGGATAGCGACGTGATGGTGTTGGATGAAAAATAATTTAAACCAACCCTGCCAACAAAATTAAACGCAAGAGATGTCTCGGAGTTTCTGGAGAGATCGTCTAGCTTCTTGAAGAAGCTATCTCCACCGACAGCAAGTCTCGAGAAGCTTCTCCTCTATATATAAATATTTGTTTTCTACAATACAAATGATAAGTTTGTGTGATGAGTTGCGTTCTCTGATATGGTATCAAAGCCTAGTGAGTTCTTTGTGTAAGATTTTGAGAGACCGTTCTGTTGAGAATTGAGAGTGTGTTGCAGAAATACTATGTGTAGTTCATCGTTGTGTGTGAGTTTCTTCTGCAAGTAAAGTTGTTGTGAACTTGCAATCCGCATAGAAACATCGTGTGCAGATAATGTGGGAAATCACCCAAGGAAGAGATTGCTTCTCACCACGTCTGAGATATTTTGGCTGTAATTGGCGCTGCAAGAAGAAATTTGTTGGTGTACTCTCCGGAGGCTGAGCTTGAGTGAAAATTTATATTATTGCATCCCTAGGAGAGTTTTGCTGCAAGGGGAGTTGTTGTGCGAGGATTTTTCTTTTTGGTGTCCAGCAGAATCTTGAAGGAGTCGTGAAATACTTTCCTGCATTTTAGCACCTGCCAAGTCGGTGTTGAAAAAGATCCAAAGGAAAAAGGGTATATTTCCTTGAAGATAGTTGTATTTACGGTGATGTTTTTTCTGTTGATTTTTTTAATGTTGCTTATATGCCTTTTTCCTTTCCTTCTTGTGAAATGTCTAATGTTAAAATCTTGTAATGAATAAAACTTCAATGGTGTTTCATCAAGTTCAAACTAAGTGGACTAAGGGAAAATAAAAGGGAGTAATTTTGGTCATAAGTAAAAATTAAGTTATGGTCATCAAAATAAACTTGTGGTCATTGTTTTGAGATTGGGCTCTTAAGTTTATGGAAGTTTCTAATTAAGTGAAAAGTGGTGTGTGGTGTTGATTAGTGATTGGAATTTTTAGATTGGTGCTTTCATTGATAAAGAAAGTGTGGAGTGGTGAAATAAGAATTTTTTTTTGTGTGTTAAAATAAATCAAAAAAGGGGGAAAGAACCATATTTTCCAAGCAGTGTCTTTTGAGTTGTGAAGCTTAATATAAGTTTATGACTTGTGCTTGAGGTGTTATTATTTGTGACTAAGGAGCCATTAAATTTATTGGTATTTAGATTGGTACTTGAATATTCATAAGTTTAATACCATGGAAAATGTATTAGCAGAGTCTTATCAATATGATTCTGATAAGTTGGATGGTGAAAATTATGCAAATTGGAAGTTTAAATTGTAGACTTTGATGAAAGGCTACAATATATGGCCCATTGTCTCTGAAGATGAAGTGAAGCCAGAGCCCCCTCAAGCCACAACTGCTGCAATTCAAGATTGGGAGTGACCAGAAAACAAAGTGATCGTGTTCTTGCGGATGTCTGTTAAGGACAATATTATTCCACACATTACAGAGTGAAAAACATCTAAAGAGACATGGGACACTCTCGAAAAATTGTATGAGGTGAAAGCTACAAATCGAATATTGTATTTGAAGAGTAAGTTTCTTTCAATTAAGATGGAAGAAAAAGAAAATATCAGTAATTTTATTTCTAGAATTAAGGGTTTAAAAGATAAATTAGGTGACATTGGTGAAACAATATCTAGTACAAACTTGGTTACTGTAATGTTAAATGGAATGTTGGATGAGTATCAAATGTTTATCACTGGTCTTGCAGCTAGAGAGGAGGCTCCTACATTTGATGAATTGGTAGGTATACTTATGCAAGAAGAAGAGTGAAGAAGAAGCCTTAATCCAAAATCTCCCAATTGAGATTTAGCACTGATGGCTAAAGGGAAGCAATCCTTCAAAGGAAAACAATGGGATAAAAATAAAGGAAAAAGGCCACAGGTAAAACCATTTCAAGGTACACCTTCACCAAGGTCAAATATCAAATCAATTAGAGATGATGTATGCTATTATTGTGGAAAAGCTGGTCATTTTGCTAAGAATTTCTTGAAAAGAAGGTCCAATTTATTTAAACAAGGAAGGAATACAAGAAATTACGCCGATAGAGATGAGGCAATCAATCATAAATATAACTGATCCGGATTTATGCAGGAATGCAACAGAATACAGAAATAACCATAAACATAGAGATGCAGTGGAAGTAATGTGTCATTTCATTAATATCAAATAACAGAAATATGCTTACAGACATAATGGAAATAAAATAGTTAGGGTGTTGGTAGCGAATCTCTGAGAAGAGATGTGGTGGCTACAGACCTCTGAACTGTGTTACAATGAGGCTCGAGGGCGTATTTATTATTGAGAAAACAATGGAAAAACTGAAAAGTCCAAAACCCTAACTCTAGGAGATGAAGCGCCAAAACTGTGGGTCCCCGTTGGGTAAGTTGGTGTTTCAACTTCCCAGGGATGTAACTTTAGCATCCGATCTCTGTTTGATGTGCTCAATAGCTCATTAGAAATATCTATCCAAGGAGTACAACTTTTTATGTGAGCAAAGTCGGTCCATGGACCCATGTTGCTCCCGATTTTCCTCAAAAACGTCATTTAGGGCCTCAAAACGGCTCCGGGAATGCAGCACCTGAAAACCTGCTAAAAATAGTAAGTGGTGTTGAATGTGAAAAGATGCAAGAATTGATGGTGTGGGTCCAAATGGAATAGGTGGGTGGCCACCGATATCCACCTCGATCATTCCTCCCTCCTTAGGAAGCAATGGTCCCCATTGCGTTGAGATCCTCCCTAAGATGAAGCAAACTCTGTTGAACTAGGTATTAGATTCATTGGAGATGTCATGGACCTATGGGCAGACATGCTGGATGCATTTAGTAAAGTTGGTTTCTTTATCAGCCTCAGACAGTACATGTGTGGATTCTGTATGTGTATTTGTAGGAGGTATGGTAACATCAGGCGGCGGTGCGTTGGTGGTCAGATCAATGGAGTACTTACTACTTGTCCTAATAGTGTAGAGGAACCTCTGTGAATGAGGAGAAAGTGTCCTCGTATTCCTCCATGAATTTGTCCATTTGCTACACCCGTGCAGGGGAGCCCTGTTTCGAGGTTGTGGCCACAATATTCTTCTTTCCTTATGAGCGAGTTGTAAGGAAAATGAATTTCCTCGTTTGGGAAACAATCTTACTGTGTTGTTTTGCAGTAGTCAAAGAGATGACAGGAGGCAGTACTACCTCTGGTATCCTGTACAAGTTATTTCCCAAAGTAATAATAACAGCACGAGCCTGCCTAGACTCATACACAGCATGTCACCTCCACAAGTATGGTTGGCCCAATAATACATCAGCTACATCAAGAGGAGCAACATCACATAATACCTCATCCGTGAATGGCTTGATGTTGTACGGAAGGCGACATTGTTGGCGGATGCGGATATCTCTCCCTACGTGAAGCCACTCGATGGTATATGGTTGTGGGTGTGCTATGGTCGGTAGGCCAAGCCGCTTCACGATCTCTGCTAAAACGAGGTTCTTTTGGCTTCTGCTATCGACAAGAAATTGCAATGGAGAACCCTTTACCCACATTTGCGAATGGAAGAGGCGCTCCCCCTCTTCTAGATCCTCTGGGTCCTCCCTCTAGATCGTGGTGGTGGAAATAATGGCACTAGGATCCGCATCAATGATCTGCTTCCCTTTTTCATTGCCTTTTTCTGGTTCTAACTCAGGATCAGAAAATGCATCTGATTCGAGTGCCTTTAGTTCGGCCACCAATGAATGTTTGGCCCGACACTCGTTTGTGCTGTGAGTGGGGCTATTATGAAATTCACACCACTTCCCTGTGTCCTTATTTTGATTTGTGGTGTTGTTCCGAGTAGCACCGCTTTGGCCTTGCCCCTTGCTCTTCGGTTTGGGGGCACCTTTCGGATTCGCAGATCCAAAGTCTCGCTTATTTTGCTTAAATTTATGCTCAATCTTGGCGGCATAGAGATATGCCGTGCCAAGTGATGTAATGTCAAGGAACTCCATTTCCTCATGAATGTGTTTATGTAGACAGTTGCGGTACTTGAGCACCAAATGTCTCTCTGAATCTTTAATACCCAACTTTGTGTGCAAGGTATGGAACATATTCGTTAGTTCGTGCACATCTTGATCCTTTTGTTGCCGCAGCGTGGTCTATTGGATGTATTTGTCCTCATAGCTCCCCACGGGGTAATATTGGTCCTTGATGCTGTCACGGAACAAATTCCAAGTGGGTGTTGCCGAGAACAAAGAGGGTTCCCCTTCGTCCTCTTACTCATGATAGGTTTCCCACCAGTCTTTGACATGGGGGACGGCTTTGAGGAGTGCAAAGATAATCTTTTCTAGGTTGGAGAAATCATGGACCGAGAAATGCCCTTCCAGCAAATTCAACCATCTATCTACGGTGTCTACATCTATTTTGCCTTAAAACATAGGAATATCAAAGTTTACCTGTACCTTGAAGGGAGTGGTGCCTCCAGAGTGGCTGTTGGATGTAGATGTGCCGTAGGTGGGCAGTCGTTGAAGGATCTGAGCAAAGTTATCCATCATCGCGTTCCTTTGTTTCTTAAGGGCTTCCTCGAGCAATATTTTGATAGGATCTCCTGCTCCCTCCTCTTTCTTTTCTTCTGCCATGGGAGGTTGTCGAGGTTTGTGAGGCTGATCTTGCAAGGGTTCAACCAGATCGAGCCCTAACTCCTTATACCCTGACCGCATTGGGGACGTGCAAAGAAAAACAAAGAAAGAGCAGACTGCTCTGGTACCACTGATCTGGATTTATGCAGGAACGCAACAGAATATAGAAATAACCATAAACATAGAGATGCAGTGGAAATAATGCGTCATTTCATTAATATCAAATAACAGAAATATGCTTACAGACATAATGGAAATAAAATAGCTAGGGTGCTGGTAGCGAATCTTTGAGAAGAGATGTGGTGGCTACAGACCTTTGAACTGTGTTACAATGAGGCTTGAGGGCCTATTTATTATTGATAAAAGAATGGAAAAAATGAAAAGTCCAAAAACCTAACTCTAGGAGATGAAGTGCCAAAATTGTGGGCCCCCATTTGGGTAAGTTGGTGTTTCAACTTCCCAGGGATGTAACTTTGGCATCCGATCTTCGTTTGACGCACTCAATAGCTCATTATAAAGATCTATACAAGGAGTGAAAATTTCGATGAGAGAAACATCGGTCCATAGACTGATGTGGACCGATGTTGCTCCAGGTTTTCCCAAAAAATGTCGTTTAGGGCCTCAAAACAGCTCTGGATGTTCAGGACCCGAAAAACTGCCAAAAATAGTAAGTTGTGTTGCAACTTAAAAACTGAACGAACTGATGGTGGGGGTTCGAATGGAATAGGTGGGTGGCCACCAATATCCACCTGGATCATTAATGCCCCAAAACGGCTCCAGGAGTGCAGGACTTGAAAACTTGCTAAAAATAGTAAGTGGTGCTGAATGTGAAAAGCTGCAAGAATTGATGGTGTGGGTCCAAATGGAATAGGTGGGTGGCCACTGATATCCACCTATATCAATAACAATATTCAATTATTTTTGTCCAATGTTGCTTTATTAGTAGAAACTGATGATGATAATGCTTGGTTTATATATTCTAGTGCATCAGTCCACATGTCACGCAAAAGAGATTGGTTTGATACTTATCATGAAGTTAATAACGGTGCACACATGTATTTAGGAGATAATATATCACATGAAATTAAAGGATATGGTGATATAAGTGTTACTATGCCTAATGGACAAGAAAAATAAATTCAAAATGTGGTGTAAGTTCCACGATTAAAGAAGAGCTTAATCTCTGTCTCTACTATTACTGATCAACATTTGAAAATTGAATATGTGAAATCACATTGTTTGGTAAAGAATATTCAGGACAACTATAAGGTTGTTGCAAAAGGAATGAGAGTTGGACGATTATACAAGTTGGATGTGACAAAGAATGGGCATCAAGCTTTTGCATCAATAGGCATTTCAAACATAGAGCTTTGGCATCAAAGGTATGGGAACTTAAATCATAATGAATTAATTTTACTTCAAAAGAAAATGATGGTAGAAGGCCTTCCAAATATTAAGGTTGAACACTTTTAATGTGATGTTTGTGCACTAGGAAAAAAACATAGGGAAGAATTTCTTGTGCATGAAAATAGAAGAAAATGTGAAATACTTGAACTAGTGCACACTGATGTATGTGGTCCAATGCAAACTAAGTCACTTGGTGAAGCATATTACTTTCTTATATTTATTGATGATAGCACTAGATGCACTTGGGTGTACTTTATAAGAAATAAAAGTGATGTGTTTGAATACTTAAAATAATTCAAGAATATGGTAGGAAAGGAAACGGGAAAGAGTATTAAAATTCTTCGATCAAATAAAGGTGGTGAGTACACTTCAAGAGTTTTTGTCAAATACTGCAAACAAAATGAAATTGTGCAACAATTTACAGTACCATATACACCTCAACTAAACGGTGTAGCAGAAAGAAAAAATAGAACATTAGTTGAATGTGCTCATAGTATGTTGAAAAGTAAAGGAATTTCTAATATTTTTTGGGCTGAAGCCATTAATACAGTTGTATATCTTAAAAATAGAAGTCCTACAAAATATCTTGAGAACAAAACACCATTTGAAGCACTTCATGGTTTTAAACCTAAAGATAGTCATTTAAGGATATTTGGATGCAAGGCATTTGCTCATATTCCTAAACAGGATATGAGAAAATTAGATGCCAAAGCTATCAAATGATTTTTTATTGGATATTGTACTAATCAAAAAGCATATAAAATGTATGATCCAAATACTCATAAGGTCTTTGCAAGTAGAGATGTTATATTTCATGAACATGCAGATAAACAAATGAAAGAGGATGAATATAATGTATGCCATCCTACTTATGACAACTTTAAAGAAGAATATAAATTTGAGGAATCATCTAAATCTCAAGGAAGAATGGACATTTTAGAAGAAAATTCAAGAAGTCAAAGTCCACAAAGAAATGATGAAGGCACTCCACAGAAAAGAAGAAGAGTAGAAGGTACTCCATAGTGTAATTAACCTCTACGAAGGTCAACACGAAAAATTCAAACTCCTATCATGTATAAAGATTATGCTTTAATGTCTCAAGTAATGACTGTTTTTTAGCCTTTAAATTATGAACAAGCCAAAAATCGTAAGGAATGGATGGAAGATATGAAAGAAGAATATGACTCTATAATGAAAAATGAAACTTGGGAATTAACAGAATTACCTGAAAATAAAGTACCTATAGGATCAAAATGGTTATACAAGAAAAAGTTTAATGCAGATGGTAGCATAGACAAGTATAAGGCAAGATTGCTTGCAAAAGGTTATTTGCAAAAGGAGGGTATAGATTATGAAGATACCTTTGCCCCAGTAGCAAAAATGAACACAATTAGAATAATGAGAGCATTGGCCACTAAATATGATTGTAATCTATATCAATTAGATGTGAAGTAAGATTTTTTAAATGGGGACTTAAAAGAGGAGATTTATCTTTTTCAACCAGAAGGATTTGAAAAGTAGGGACAAGAACATCTTGTATGCAATTTAAAAAAGGCTTTATATGGACTAAAACAAGCACCCGGATCTTGGTATGAGAAAATAGATAAATTCTTCTTTCAACAAGGATTTAACAAAATAAAAAATGATCCTAATTTGTATGTCAAGACAAGTAGAAATGGAAGCATAACATTAATCTCTATATATGTTAATGATCTGATAATAACAGGGAGTGTTGATAAAATGATTAATGATATAAAAAGGAAGTTATCACAGGAATTTTAGATGAAGGATCTTGGACAGATGAATTATTTCATAGGTCTTGAAGTATGGGGAGATAATGGAAGCAATTTAATCACACAAAGAAAATATACAAACGAGGTACTAAAGAGATTTCATATGAAAGTAAATAAAGCAGTGAGTACTCCATTGGAACAAAATATCAAATTGAGAAATGAGGGTGGAACAAAGGAGGTGAATGGAACATTGTATCGACAATTAGTGGGAAGCGTGAATTATCTCACTACCACTAGACTAAACATTTCTTATGTAGTAATTATACTTAGTCAATTCATGGCTAAGCCTCTTGAGAGCCATTTGATAGCTGCAAAAAGGGTCCGTCGATATTTAAAGGGAACTATCAATTTTCATATTGAATATACTAATGATTGTAATGTTGAATTGACATGTCATTTTGATTATGGCTAGGCTAGAAATCCAGATGACAAGAAATCCACCACTAGATACATGTTCAATATAGGATCAAGAGAGATATCATCAATTAAGAAAAAACGAACAATGTCCTTGTCATCAACTGAAGCAGAACATAAAGAATTATGTAGCACCACCTGTGAAGTTATATGGCTTAGAAGGATACTTGAAGATGTTGGTGAAGCTCAAGAAGAACCTACAGTGATCAGATGTGATAATCAAAGCACCATCAAATTGGAAAAAAATCTTATATGTCATGCAAGGTTAAAGAATATAGACACACAATATCACTTTGTACGGGAAAAGGTCTAATCAAAGGAAATTGACTTAATATATTGTAATACAAATTAGAATTTAGCTGGCATATTCACTAAGCCTCTTGGGAAGGCTAAATTTGAGATTTGTAGAAGGAAGTTATGTGTTGTAGAAAATCCAAATTATGTCGTAAGCCTAGCTAAGACTTAGAACAATAGGCATGTCAATTAAGAGTATGTTTGTGTCTTATGTATTTTTTTATAGTGTATTTTGTGTGTCTGTCATATTGTTGAAATTAAGGCAAAGTGTTGGATGAATAGTAATTTCAACCAACCCTACCGACAAAATTAAATGCAGGAGATGTCTCAGAGTTTCTGGAGAGATCTTCTAGCTTCCTGAAGAAGCTATCTCCACCAACAACAAGTCTCGAGAAGCTTACCCTCTGTATATAATATTTTTTTCTGCAATACAAATGATAAGTTTGTGTGATGAGATGAATTCTCTGATAAATGGTCTACCTGGGAAGCTGCCAATTGGGACTTACCCATAATCATCCCCGGTAGGATGCCCACTAGGTAAGAATCATGCTCCAAATATTTACATATTCCTATATTTATAGTCTATAGGGCTCCCAAACACGCTAAGGAGGTTGAATGACCTCTCCTATGGACACAAATTTTCATGACCATGCACAAATATGTATACTTCGTATCCAGTTTTCATCTTTGCTGAAGAGTACCATCTCTGTCAAAGAGCCAAATGGATTATTCCCATACAATTTATTGAATCTTGTTCCAATGCAAATACACTACAAATATATCTTCCCTCTAGTCTAAATGTCATATTATTAAAATGGCTCTCCTTCGGTGCAAAAGAGGTTGAGAAAAAGGGATTTTATAAAATTGCAGCATGCATGGTTCAATAAGAAAGGAGAGAATGGGATACACTCTAGGATGCCATCAACATGTAGGTATTTGTGGAAGGGGAGTGTGATCATGATGATTCGCTTATCTTCTGCAATGAATGATCATCAACATTGCTTCATGACAAGGAAATTTGTGAGCAATTGCAACAACAAACGAATCTGGAATCTTTGTTCTGCAATGCTCTTAGGATCCTCAGATTCAGAGGGTGGAAAAATCCCAACTTCTCCGCTAGATATCAAAAAAATTGCTGCAGAGGAAATCTATAACAAAAGCAAGAAAATATCGATTCGTTCTCAAAGTGGATTTACAAAATCCATCCATAAAAAAGGAATGGAGCGTTTAGAGACCTATAAATGTTTAATATCCCATGGTTCAAAATCGAGCACAAAAACCATTTATACTCATTGCGGTATTGAGTGTGAGATCATGCAATATCCTGTTCAAAACCAAAATGAACCATGGGATATCACGTCACCAACTTGTAGAAATTCAAATGTTGCAGTGTTTCTTGTTGCCCTTTTTCTTAATGATTACTATCTCTGCAAATGGAAATTGAACAATGAGAAGGACATCTACATGTACAAGTCTCCTATAATGATCACAACATGGAATTTGTTTTAGAGTTTTCTTTTAATCTTTTAGAATCACATCATTGGATTGATTAAAATTTTCAATTCTCAAGATCTAGCCTCATTCTTTTTTGTTGATTATTACAGAGGTGAAAAAGCATTCTGTAGCGTGGAGTGTCACTACCAACATATTTTGATTGATGAATGAAATGAAACATTTTCTTCTTCTCCTCCATCTTTATAGAGTGTTGCTTGTTAATATTAGAGGCATGAGAACTGCGCATTATCAGAGGGGCAAAGAGAGGTGTTTCAATGTATGTATTATTTATTTATTTATATCTGTGTAGTTGTAGGAAATTACACGACCACGGATGATATAAAAATCTCTCTTTCAATCAGAGCAAAAGGGAAGGGATGTGATGGTTTGGCCATTTATGAAGCATATTAATAGGGAGAGGGTTTGATCCAATTTTCAAGTGTCAAATGCAAGGATATGCTTATATAATTTCTGACACTTCTGCTTCTGATTATTCCCTATTACTAGCCATATTTTAAATACATCCATAGATATTTCTACTTTTTCTTGTTTTACTCCAAAGGGTAATTGAATCTTTGGTGTATAATGAATCTTCACACAAGTTGGATAATGATAGGTTTTTACATTAATGCCATATAGGATTAGTGCCATGCAGGATTTGTATGTGGTTCTAACTTCTATATACAAGTTATGTCAATATGCAATCTTAGTCATACATTACAATGATGTTACTTCCTTGTTAGGATACCCATTTTAAACACATCATCCTAGATTGTTATAATAACATACTAATTAATCAAAATCTTCTTCCTTCGAAATGGAAGTTATTTTTCAAATCTTTATGTTATCATTGTTTTTTCATACATTAAATATTATAAATGTAGATCCTTATTCTATTTCACTAAAACTTTGCAAACAAATTTTGTTATAAATTTATACCAATCTTAGTAATTGGTAATCAAAATAATGCATTAAATAGGAAATTTATATTATTTAAATATAACAATCATAATGTTTAATTTGAAATTTATAGTCAAACAAGATACTAAGATGCTCAATTAGTATATGAGACCTTTTTATTTGTGGGATAAGGGACCCCCTCCATATAGATATTTTATTATTAGACTAAGAAGGTGTTCTACAACTTACTATATGTGACAATAAATCATACCAAAGTAAATTCATTTTAAACTTGATCTATCAAGCAATGAAATGGATCCTATAATTTGTTTTTGTTTTTTGACCACTAAAAAATTATATAGAAAAATAAAACTAAATAAAATAATATTTATGTAATATACATGACAACATCTAACAAATAAAATCTGTGTAAATCCTCTTACAACTAGATTTATTAAGCACAAGGATCAAATTTCTAAAGGCGTACTGTTTTTAGTTATTTAATATGAAAGAATTGATACATGAAATAGAATTCAATAATAAAGAAATTTACAGACTAAGAAATTTGATCCCTCAAGCTGGATTTATTAAGCTCAAGGATCAAATTTCTTAATGTGTATTTTTTTTTAATTATTTAATATGAAAGAATTTATACATGACATGTGTTACACAACAATTTGTCACTGTCCCTGTACTCCTCGTTCCTTGATCCTAGAGGACCCTTACAATGACCCTTGTGTACTTTCCAAGCATGGAATACATACCCCTCAACCATACTTTGTCTTCCAATTCATCTCCCCTTACAAATTTTCTAGAAGATCCCCATAAAAACCTAGTTTTCAAGGTCGACGCTTTGTCTCAGTGTCTGACTCGCATCGATAGCAGATATTTATATTGAGACCAGCGTCGATCGAAACTCTATCTTAATTTATAACCCGCGTCTATCCTCTTTTGGAAAGTTTTTTAAAAATAGAAACGGAGTTTCCGTGACTAGAAGCTTCGCGAAGCGGAGAGCTGGAAGTTTTTTTTGAGGATATAGCGTAGGAATTCCCCTTTGGGCTTCTTGTTCCCATAAAAGAAGAACTACTCCAAAGGATAATATTTTTTCCCATTATTTGAGGGCCCATATCCTCCTCCTCCATTGTTATATAAGGAGACCTCTTTCACCTCTGCTACCCTAGCTGGTTAGGGGCAGCAATCATAGAGAGAAGAAGAAATTATAGTGTTATTATAGCTTCGGGAGAATAGTGCAGAGTGTGATTGCTTTTGTGTGTCAAGAACATAGTGAGATATTTTACCTTTGTGTATGAGGGTGTCACAAACATTGTTGGATACAGAGCTATGGAAGGAGAGCCTCAACATCAAGGCTTGGTTGTAAATTCCCCTTGTCTTTATCATAATAAAATGCAACTGATGTTCATCTTCCACTCTTGTTTACATTTATAATGATATTTATAACATTCCTTGATCAGTTAGATAGGTTGTAATTGTTTTATGTTTGTCATGATTTCACACTTGTCGTAGTCTCTTGATTGTCCGTACAAGTAATCAAACATTGATAGAAGTGTGCATCGAGCTTGAAGAGAGTGACAGATCAAGAAGCTTCGACAGAAGATGACAACATAGCATCAGAACAAGGTAGGTCACATTTCTTGCTTTGAATTTCATTTACAGTCTAGGAAGGTATATGTTAGTATGTTCACTTAGTTTCTAGACCCACCCTAGGGCTAGAGGGATTACCTTTGTCCATAGAGGGGATTTGCCTGCACAACAAGTTGGTGACTCCACTAGGGAGTTTCCTTTGAGTTTGTCACTCTTTGAGGTCTTAGTATTTTGACGAGTTTAGTCGAACAACCATTTCCCTATTTTTTCCTATGTTTTTTATCAATTACAATCTTTTAGTTTTTGCTTGAAGTGGTGAGTCTGTTCCTAGGGGGGGGGAAATTCTTTGTTTTTTTTTTTCTTTTTTCAGAAATTGGCGCTTTTATTGTCTGACAGTGCCACCGATCAGTCCAATTAACGCTAATTTTTGGTTATACAGTCGCGTCAAATGGGCTTTCAACGCTATTTTTAGCCCCAAAAGTCACACCCATTCCTATGTGTGTGAAAAATTAAGGTTTTTTTCCCTAAATCTTTCACTAGTGTATCTTTCCCTTCCGGTCCTTTTCTTTGTATGATTTAAATTTTCTCCCCTTCACTCAAGTTGGTTTGATTGGCTCGTTGGCTTGGTTTTTCATTTTTTTTGTACATTCTGTTGGCACGTACATCCTAACATCCTAGGTTTTTCTAGGATTGTGCATCAATTGCTTGGTTGCATGCTTCACGGGACATCACCCTACTGATTGAGTTAGTCTCCTTGCTTAGTGAGCTATCTCTAGTTGATTGATTTTTGATTTTCAGTTGATTGAGTGATCAAGTCTCAAGTGTCTTCCAGAGTTCATTTGGTCCGCTTGTTCGCTTATGAGCATATATTACGTTTCTCATTGTTCAACTGAAAGTTATTCTTTGTATTATTTCTTGATGTAAAAGCGAATGAATGCCTTGTTTTGAGCCCACGCTTTGGAAGTCCTCTTCGTGCGTGAAATCATATGTCTTGTAGCCTTTTGAGGAATTTTGTTACAAAGTGTTCAAAACAAGATTGTATTCTTAATGTTTTGTTGCATCCTTTTTGCATTAAGAAAATTTGCATTCATTTAGTTTTCATCTGAAAGTGTGCTTTTCATTAAAATGCATTAGATCAAGTTGCATTGAAAAGTCATGTTTGAAATTTATCATTGAACTTAGATTACATTTTTTAATGATTTAAAACTAAAGGCCGCATTGCGTGCATTCTCTTTCATTACAAGCATGCATTAAGTAGATTCTCATTTCATCGAAAAATGCATTGAGTGCATTCTTATTCGTTCAAAAGAAAAAGGAAATTGTGCATAGATTACAATTACATAGTTTTCAAAAAGAGAATTTTGCATAGATTACATTGCATAATTCACATCTTTGAATATTTTAGATTACTTTGGGATAGTGAAAGTCATCTAGTTAGGAAACAGTTTCATTTGAAGTATTATTGTTTGTTGCAAAAAAATTTGAGACTCTTCCCTTAACTAGATAGCATTCATGGAATTGAAAGAGTTATTTTCTCATATGGCTGCATATAGAAGTTTTTAGATGACAATGATAGGGTCTTGGAATTGAAACCTAATTCATGATAAACCGTTAAAATTTATTAAATCAATGTAAGGAAGCATTGAAACTTAATGTTTACAATTTAGAGGTCTAGGCTAGTGATGGTTTCCAGTGTCATAAAACCTAGTAGTTGTCACTCACAATATTGCTTTAGACGGAACTAGTACGGACTTGTGCTCCCCGTATCGTCGCGTATATAAAGGGAGAACCCTATAGGTTGCAATCCTTTATCCATAAGAAGTCGAGTTTGCTGCTTTGTATTCATGATACACTAGACACAACATTCGAGGATATTGGCTACTGTACGTAAAGTCCTTGGTCATTTCTCTTTCATTTGATCACCAAGGTGTATATTGTGGTTCATGATTTCCTCGACACCCTGTATGCCTAGAATATCCTGAGTAGTCATTTTTTATCTTTAATAACTCTTTAAATTTAAAAATATCATCGAGCACTTGTCCTTTTGAGCTCGTTAAATCTGAAAGTGACTAGAGCCACCTTTTGTCCATTTCTTGACTCTTAAAATATGAAAAGGCAGAGTCTTGTTTCAATGTTATAAAATTAACTGCCCACGAAATATTCCTGGATAAAGTTATATTCCTTAGTGATTGTTTAGGGTTGATTCCAATGGAGACATTTCCAGAGTCCATCAACCCAGGGATCCCCTTGGATGGGAATCTTGGTCTGTTTCCTCCTTTTGGAAATGTTGGTGCCTCGTACATGGCAACGTTGTCCCTCCCGATATTAACCATTGGTCTGCCAGTTTGGTTATTTTCAACCCTTGTGGTGTCGAATATACCAACTCTCTCTCAACTGAGTTCTCCTCCGCCTCAACCATGTCAACCCCATGTTGATCCTAAGGTTGACCCCTCACCTTCTTCACCTATTTCTTCCTCTTCCCCTGGTGAAAGTCTGGATTCTAATAACTGGGTGGCTAAGAAGAAGAAGAATAAGTCGAAGAAGAAGAAGGAAAATAAGCTAGGGGGGAAATCAACAACTATTTCTGCCCATGCAGCTAATATCAAGAAAGCTTCCACTCTGTTTCGTAGAGTCAAATTCCATTGCAAGTTGTGTGAGGGTGACCACCTTCTTTATGATTGACTTGGTATTCCCAAGGTGCTAGAAGTGTGGTCCATTGGCCTGATTCATCCTTCATCATCAACCTTTGGATATCATGTTGATGATGAGCCTTCAGATAAAGATAATGAGACTCATAAGAAATAGGGTAAGATCAAATTTCCCTATAGGTTGTGTGAAGGGAACCATCCCATTCACCTCTGTCCTTATATGGATGAAGCTTCTAAAGTATTGGATACCCTTTTGGTTTCTGAGTCTTGTCTTCCCATTGGTTACTGAAAGTTTTCTTCAAGTCCTTCTATAGTTGATCAAATAATTTATCAGGATTCATCTCTGGTTAATTCCACTCTCTCTGAAAGTCAATCTCCCAAGTCCATTTCCAAAAAATCATTGGTTGAGAAAAATTTCAACCTGATTTCATCTATAGTTCATCAGTTCTTTTCTGTCGAGAGTGGCTCTCATCCCAGTAAGTTTCTTTTTTTTCCTCTAATTCCTCGGGATCGGAGGGAAATCCTCCTGTTTACATGATCTAGGATGGTGATCCTCTGACTGTCATCGCCACAATTCCAGAAATTGATCCTCCTTCTCTCATTCACGAAGTTCAGGAGGATGGTATTTCCACTTCGGTAATGCAGGGGGATAATCCTCTTATTCCTTTGGCACCCATTCCATGTAGTTTGGTTGCTTCATTTGACTGGAGTTGATTTACGGGATACCATCTTCCTTCTTACATGCCCTTTCAAATCACTGTACATGCATGCAATATGGTCGTACTAGGCACGATTATAGATGAAGGCACCTCGATTAGTATTCTTTCCTCAACTACATGGCAAGCTTTGGGTTCTCCACCGCTTGTGCCTGTTACTCAGAATATATTAGCTTTAACCAGGGGAGGAATTCAACCATTAGCGATCCTTCCGATGTTGCCTATTACTTTGTGAGGGAAATTCATCTATATAGACGTAATGGTGGTCCAAGGCCCCTTGGATTTTAGTTTACTCTTGGGGCGTGACTATGCTTATGCCATGGGTGCGCTTGTCTCTTCCCTCTTTCGTGTGATATGTTTTCCACATGAAGTTAGGATCGTGACCATTGATCAACTTTCATTATTTGGTCCTGATGTGACACATGTTCTACCATTTTCCCTTGCTATGTTGAACCCTTGGTTAAACTGAGAGGGGGGTTGAATTAGTTTAATGTAGTCATGGTCTTGTAAAAATTTCTTTTACACTTATTTACATCTTCATTTTGTGATCAAATTAATATTCAATGGAACAACAATCTTAATAAGTGAGGAGCAGGTATTAAGCATATTAGATACACCATATCAACACATAAACATCATGCACATAGACAACAGATATAAGTGGAAACCCATAATGGAGAAAACCACATCTTATTATTGTTGTGATGCAAAGGAAAGCTCCAACTCCCACTCACCACTGATTTTATGTAGGCTCCAACCTACAGGAGGCTACTACCTCAATTCTGCAAGCTACAACTTGCAAGGAAGCTCCAACTCCCATCAATTTTCTGTAGGCTACAACCTACAGGAGGCTCCTACCTTAGCCAACTACAACTGGAATTCTATCAAGCTACAACTTGACATGGAAGCACAAACTTCCTCACTGTACAATAAAATCATATGCTGATTTACCTAGTTATCAGCTCTATTTTTCTCCTTCTTTACTGCTATCATTCCAGCCTTCAAATTTGCTTTATATTATCTCTGGATATTCACAACTCCTCTCTCTGCTCCTTCTTCTTCTTACACTGTCTCACTCATTTCTTCATTCTCAACCTCATTATGCATATGCTGGTAACACTATTTATAGGGATCACCTGATAACTGTTTGCATTCCATAGGGAATTCGAAAGGAAAGGTATGACTCTTTGCCTTCCCCCTTCTCATTTTCTTGTCTATCACATTCAGAATAATATAACAGACTGTATTACAGTGGAGTTTTGCTTTGCCTATGGAGACTTTCCTTTGCATTACATACAATAAATATAATTAAATCATTTACAATTACAGATACAATAATATAGTTCACTTAGCCCTTTCAGCTCTTGGTTCACCATACATTTTTCTTTTCTGTTGTTTTCATTGTCTTTTGAGTTTCTACTGTTATAGTCTAGCTCTGCTACATAACTGCTCATTTTTTCTGACTTGACCCATTATGTTGCATTTCTAACAGTGTTATCATATCTCCTTTTGCCCGACCATGCCTCTTTTTCTCGTGCTCACAGCATTCAACCTTCACTGCTTTTCTAAACATCTGGTTCTACCTTTTTCTCTATGTCAGGTCCTTACCTGAGCCTTTCTACCCACGTTCATACTTTCCTTTTTGTTTTACTTTATAATCCTCCTTTTTCTCTCTGAAACGATTTACAAAGGAAAATCCACATATTCCCGGACTTGAAATGTTTTAGGCTTCGACTTTGATCTTTATCACCTTCGTTCTCTATATCGCACTTCGGCGATTCAGATATCCCATGTGCCCTTGTCCATCTGATCTCCCGATATGCGATGTGCGATGGGTCCCACCAGGTTGTATCTCGGTATTTCGGCTATTTCTCTTTTTCTTCATTTCTATGTTGCTCTTTCATTCTCCCGATGTGATTTCTCAAGGGGAAACCTTATACTTTCGTAAATTTTTCATTTCCACAAATCTTGCACATTTATAGATGCCCAAATTGGCACTTCTAATCTGCATCGTAGATCTCTACTCCGTGATCCAACGGTTATCGCTTTATCCCACTTCGGTGTTTCAAACGTTCTTTGCTATATGGCTCCTTTTCTTTCTGATGCGATTTACAAAGGGAAATCGTATACACCCGGACTTGAAATCTCTTAAACAATGGTTCTGAGTTGCATCGCATCCGGCTCCTTTATCGCACTTTGTCTTGAGCTTTGCAATCTGCGATATGCGTTCAACTTCGCATCGCCTCCATCGCATCACATTCATCGGTCGCATCGCAAGTTCTACAAATTCTTATCACATAACCATCACCGATGTGCGATATTGCATTGTGCCGCCACGTGTCCCTTCGCATCGGCACATCACATCGCTTCTATCCATCGCATCACAACTTTTCTCTTACGATCTTCACCCCTCCGATCTTGTGATCTGCAATATGTGGGCCAGGTCCACGTCATCTCCATGTCATCGTGCCACGTCACCTTGCTACATCATCGCCATGTCACTGCCACGTCATATTGATTTATTTCCGATTTGTGGGGTCAGGTCCACGTTAGTTGCCACGTCACTCGCCACATCATCCCCATGTCATCACATCGCACTTCGCGTTTTCTATGACCACTGTGTTTGTGTGATTTTTCTCCTACCCCGATTGCGATATGTGATCGCATCGCATCGCATCTCCCTTAATCTCATCCATTTGTTTACACTGTCTTGCTCTGTGACACTGGTCCCACACCTCTGTTAACCTTCGGAACAATATAAATCTAACTCAATGTTTTAAACCCTTTCGGAATGAATATCAGAACCTTCGAAAATGTTTAAGTTACTTTTAAACAAAGGTTAGAACTCCCTCGGCAGTGTATTTCCGAACTTCAACCACTTTAATAAAACTCCATTGAAATATCATTAAACCTTCAGAAATATTAAAAACCTTTGGAATCTTTAGACCTTCAGAAATAATTCCAGACTTCAAACCCTTAATAAAACTTCATTGCATACAACGTCGGGTCCATACCTTATTTTAACTCCCACGCAGCTTTCAACGTGAACTCTGTCAGATCTTCCATAGATCTAATCGGACGGCAATCGCGTTTAATCGACCCTAGAACTTTATCTCCCAGAAGCGACGCGAAATGGGTGGTATTGCGCTCGTGGCGTGTTGCAATATCATTCGATCGCGTTCGAAATGAGAAAAACCGCCCACAACTCAAAGGTTGTGCGACAACAGTGTCCAGTTTTCTTGAAAACTTCTTAACTTTCAAACTTTGTTTTAAATCGCGTTCAAACACGGATTTTCACCATTTCTTCGTTTAACTTCAATTTCTCATGAAAACCTCCTTTTCATTGCATAACTCAATAAACAGAGATTGATTATCGTTGCGCTCTCAACCAACGAACCAGAGTTCTAATTTTATTTCGAACCCTTATTACAGAGGTTAATAACTCTTGATGCTACACAGAAAACCATAGATCAATGAATTTTCAAAAGGGATAAAACCCTCCTTTCTGCTGCGTAACTCAATAACCATTAACACTGCCCGATATCAGGAAAACGAACCAAAATTCTCTAAATTCCTCCGAATCTTTACACAGAAGTAAATATACTCAAAATTCTACACAAAATGTATAATCAAATGGATTTTGGAGAGGTGAAACCCTCCGAGAAATTGCCAAGCATACACAGATAAACAAAAATCTACAATTTTATTAAAACAAAGGGAAAACCTCTCAATGAATTCTTCTATGGCCAAATTCCAATCTTCAAACCCATTTTTGTCTAATTTTCTCGTAGGCTTACAAAACAAAAACCCTGACTGTTCAAAAAAAAACTTCTTCCTGTCTAAACTCTCCTCTTGTAGCTTATGCCACTTTACTTTCTTTCTCTACAAGAATTCCATCTAAATCTGATCTGCTCCCTTGTCTTGGTGCTGCTCCTTTGTGCTCCTTTGCCATCAATGACAATATTCCCAACAGTCTCCCCCTTTGGAATTGATGGCAATACTCCAATGCTTCCTCCGGGACTTCCTTTGCTTGCTTTTTAGAACACCCTTTCTTCTTTTGCTTGCTTTTCCTCCCCCTTTGACATCAATGGAAAAGGGTTGCACTTTTCCAGTGTGGGTTCTCTCTTTTCATAATACTCTAATCTTGAGGACCCGTTCCATGCAATAATCCATTGCTCTAGCTCTTTTGTGACAAATTTTATTGACTTCTCTCCCCCTGGAATGGTGTTTTCTTATCTGATATTGACTATCACTTGTCTTCTGCACTGATCTTGTTTCTTGTATGCAACCCCCCCTTTTTTTTAATTTCTGATTTATGATCATGATAGAGAGTAACATCTTCAGACACTACCCGTAGTTTGTCTCTTATATATTCGAATGGTTCTTTAGCGAGAGTTTTTGTGAATATGTCTGCTGTTTGTTCCTTAGTTGGTACATATTCCAACTTCACTAATTTCTGTGCTACTCGTTCTCTGAGGAAGTGGTACTTTATTGGGATGTGCTTTTTTTTTTACTGAAGTACAGGGTTTTTTGATATACTTATTGCACTTGTATTGTCACATTTGATAGAAATAGGTTCATGAATGCTTACCTTCATGTCTTGGAGATTTTGTTTCATCCACATTACTTGTGTGCAACATGTTGCTACTGCTATGTATTCTGCTTCTAATGTAGATAGAGAGATAGAAGTTTGCTTCTTTCTTAGTCATGCCACCAGACTTTTTCCCAAATAAAATTCACCTCCACTTGTGCTTTTCCTGTCATCCACACAGCTGGCCCAATCTGCATCTATATATGTTGTCAATGTGAAGCTTTTTCCTTTTGAATACCATAGGCCATAATGTGAAGTTCCTTGTAGATATCTAAATATTCTCTTGATTGCAAGTAAATGGTTTCGTTTTGGTGCTACTTGATATCTTGCCACAAGTCCTACTGCCAACATAATGTCTGGTCTAGAAGCTGTTAGGTATAGTAGAATTCCTATCATGGATCTGTAAAGTTTTTTATCTACATCTGTTGATCCATCATTATCTCATAGTTTGCATCCAGTGATCATGGGAGTTGACACAGGTTTGCAGTCTTCCATTTGAAACCTTTTCAACATTTCTCTTAAGTATTTTTCTTGCGAAATGAATATTCCTGTGTTATTTTGTTGAATTCGAAGTCCTAAATAGAAGGTTAGCTCTCTAATCATTGGCATCTTAAACTCTGATTTCATTTCTTCAGCAAATCCTCTTGCTAACTCATCTTTGTTGCTTCCAAACATGATGTCATCTACATACACTACTAAAATTAAGATTTCATCTTCATTAGCCTTTATGTACAAATTTTTGTCTAGTCCTCCTTTCTTAAATCCTTGTTTTTGTAAGTATTTGTCCAGCCTTGAATGCCATGCACACGGAGCTTGTTTCAGACCATATAAGGCTTTCTTTAATCTGCACACATAGTCATGTTTATCTGTTAATGAGAATCCTTCAGGTTGTTCAATGTAGACTTCTTCCTCTAGATCTCCATTTAGGAAGACAAAATTCACATCCATTTGATATACCTTGAAATCATGATATCATGCAAAGGCCAAAAAAATTCTTATTGCTTCCATTCTGGCTATAGGGGCAAAGGTTTCATCATAATCAAGACCTTCAATTTGTGAATATCCTTTGCATACAAGTATGGCTTTATTTCTGATTACCTTCCCTTGTTCATTCATCTTATTCTTGAATATCCATTTTGTGCCAATGAAATTTTTCCCAGTGGGTCTTGGAATTAATTCCTAGGTATTGTTCTTCTCAATTTGGTCGAGTTCTTCATTCATAACATTTACCCATTTTTTGTCTTTGCTGGCTTCTTCGAACTTCTTTGGCTCTATTTGAGATAGAATGGCTAGGTATACTTATTCTGTCTATTCAACAAGATGTCTTCTTTTCTGGACTCCCACACTCTTGTCCCCAATGATTTGATCTTCTAGATGGTTCTTTTGAGTGTGTCTTGAGGGACCTTTTGAGTTTAATTCAGTATCTTCTGTTGTTTTTCTCAGTTCATCATTATCTTGGTTATCATCTTCATGATCATCTGGAGGATTGCTGCATCTTGTGTTTCTTGTTCTGTTTGGTAGATCTTCATCAAATATTACATCAATGCTTTCCAAAATTTTGTGCAGTATTTTGCTGTAGCACCTGTAACCCTTACTCTTGGATGCATATCCTAAGAATATTCCTTCATCAGCTCTTGCATCAAACTTCCCTAGTTTTTCATCATTATTTTTTATGAAACACTTACTTCCAAAGACTCTAAAGTGCTTGATTGATGCTGGTATACCATGCCATAATTCGTAAGGAGTCTTATCACAATTTGGTCTTAGATGAACTTTGTTGAGAATGTGAACAAATGTGTGTACTGCTTCTGCCCAGTAGGTTTGGGGAATGTTACTTTCTTGCATCATAGCTCTGGCAATCTGTTGTACTGACCTGTTTTTCCTCTCTACCACTCCATTCTGTTGAGGTGTACCTTCGATTGTAAACTGTTTTTTTATCCCATGCTCATTGCATAGGTCTGAAAAATCATAGTCTGTGAATTCACCTCCTCTGTCTGATTTGATGCACTTTAGCTTGCATCCTGTTTGATTTTCTACCAATGCCTTGAATATCTTGAATTTCTCAAGTGCTTCAGATTTATATTTGAGAAATTCTACCCACGTCATTATGGAAAAATCATCTATTATCAGCATGAAATAAGATTCTTCTCTTGGTGCTTTACTTCTTGAAGGTCCACACAGGTCCATTTGTACAAGCTGAAGTGGCCTACTTGTTGATAGTTCATCTTTGGTATTGAAAGATGTCTGGGTCTGTTTTCCCAATTGGAAAGATTTACATATGGTATTTGAAGGCTTCTTTATTGCTGGCATATCTCTGAATGCATTCTTCTTGCTCAGACCGATGATGTGGTCAAAGTTTAGGTGTCCCAGTCTTCTATGCCATAATCGTGATTCATCAAGTTTTCTTATGTGGCAAGCTTCATTCTCTTCTTCCACTATATAGACATTACTTTCTGTTCTAGCACCTTTGATCAAGGTATTTCTTGTGGTGCTTGATCTTACCTCACAATCTTGGGCTCTGAAAATGACCTCACAGCCTTTATCACACATTTGACTAACACTTAGAAGATTGGCTTTCAGCCCATCCAAAAATAGTAAATCTTGAGCCTTTCCTCTTCCATTATTCAAACTAACTGAGCCTTTTCCTTTGATTTTCCCTGCTTTATCATTGCCAAATGTTACATTTCCATATTTATTTTCATCAAAGGTTACAAACTTGCTTCTATCTCCAGTGATATGCTTTGAGCATCCACTGTCCAAATACCATTGGCTTTTATGATCTTGGGCTATTAGATCCAGGTCACACATATTCAACTTATTTTTCCACTGCAAGCAGCTATTGGTTTGGCACCTTTTCTGAGAAGATGGACCACATTCTTTGAGAGGACATTTGGAAGACATGTGTCCAATTTTATGAAATACAAAGCATTTGATTATATTTTTAAATGAATTATGTGTACGATTGAACTCTTCATTGTTCATAAATCTCCTTGGGGTTTTGGACATCAGTCTTTGTCCATATGTTCTGCACTCCATGGATTTGTGGCCAAACCCCTTACAGCAAAAAAAATACCCATGGAAACGATTAGTGTACCTGGTGAAGGGTTCTCCTCTCCATTTGTTTTCTTGAGGTAGTCTTTTCAATTTCTGCATCTTTTGCTGGTTGAAATTGATTGTATTTGTCTAAAATTATGCAGCAATATGTCCCAGCTTGTGGCAGAAAAAACAAGTGATATTTCTCATAGGAGGAAAGAATCTCTTTTGACAACTTCTGAATTTATTCAATTCATATTCAGGATTGTAAGAGCCTTTTTTAGCTGACTGTTTCTTCATTTCGTTCTTTTTCTCTTGATGTTGCTGATTGCTTCTGTTTGTTTCATCACACATCAAGTTCTTGTTGGCTTCAGCTTTTGTAGTTCCTTTTTGAGCTGTTTCATTATCCTTTACAGCTTTTACAAAAATGATATTCTTGTTATCTTCTACCTTGGACTTACTGGTTTCTCCTTCATATCCTATCCCAGCCTTTATGAGAGGAGACCTTTGAGCATTTAGAATCATGTCCAACTGTTCAGTTCTTGTCATTTGAGGAGTGTTCATTTACAATTCCCTTTGGGTGTTTTCTAGTTTCTTTCTCAACCATACAACTTCTTCTTCCAATTTCTCTTGCTCCTGATGTTTATCTTTAATTTGCTTTAGCAGAATGTCTTCCACCTTCTTAGCTTCTTCAAGTTCTACTTTCAATTGAATGAGGTATTCTGAATTTGGTACCTCTTTTACACATTTTAGGAGAATGCCTTTATGTTTTCTACACTAGAGTTTAAGTTTGTCTATTTTCTCCAGGACACTTCTTAGCTCCCCCTAAAGATCTACCTCACTTTCTTCCTCATCTTCTGGAAGGAATCCTTCAGAATCTTCCTTGGCCATCAACACAAATTCAGAGGTTCCTTCTTCATTTGAGGATTCATCTGAGTTTTTAGATGCACTGCTATCTTGCTGAGCATAAAATGATCTTATATTGAATCTCTTCCCTTTCTGCCAGTTATTTGTTTTGGTTTTCTCTGTCTCTTGAGTCTGACTCTTTGTTTTCTTAAGAGGACACTTAGATGCATAGTGCCCATGTCTTCCAAGTTAAAGAATTTAAATGGAAGTTTACTTTTATACTTGCCTGAGCCTCTATCCAATCTTCTGACAAATTTGGCATCTTCTTCATCCGATCAGGAGCATGTATCTTCTTTTTCTTCTGTGCTCTTCTCTGTCTTAAAGGTTTCCTCCCTCACATTTGACTTCCTTTGTGGGAGTCTCATCTCATAGGCTGTTAAGTTTCTAAGTAATTGGTTCATGGTCAATGTTTCCCAATCAACTATTTCTTCTATGGCAGAAACCTTGGGGTTAAACCTAGATGGTAAAGATCTCAATATCTTTTGAACAATTACACATTCTCTAATGGTTTCTCGTAGAGCTTTCATGTTATTCACAATTTCTGCAACCCTTAAGAATAAGTTGGCAACATCTTCTTCTTCATTCATTTTTATATTTTGAAATTGAGCTCTATAGACTTGTAACTTGGCAGCCTTCACCTTTTTATCTCCCTCATGGATACTTTCTAATGTATCCCATATTTCTTTGGCAGTATTTTTGTGCATTAATTTGATAAATTCCGCCTCACACAAACCACTTAAGAGAGCATTCATGGCTTTTGCATTAGCTACAAAATCTAGTTTGGCATCTTTCTCTAAGTCGGACTCCTTTGGGGCATATCCCAATTCCACAGCAGCCCAAAATTCTATTCCTATAGACATTATGTACGTCCTTATTCTTATTTTCCAGAAGGCATAATTTGTACCAGTGAACAAAGGGGCTTTATTTGTTGAGAATCCTTCTAGACTAGCCATCTTGGGGACCTAGGATCTCCTTCTATTTGTTAAACTGATACAGAAGGAACATGCTCTGATACCAATTGTTGAACCCTTGGTTAAACTAAGAGGGGGGGTGAATCAATTTAATGTAGTCATGGTCTTGTAAAACTTTCTTTTACACTTATTTACATCTTCATTTTGTGATAAAATTAATATTCAATGGAAGAACAATCTTAATAAGTGAGAAATAGGTACTAAGCAGATTAGATACACCATATCAACACATAAAAATCATGCACATAGACAATAGATATAAGTGGAAACCCATAAGGGAGAAAACCACATCTTATTATTGTTGTGATGCAAAGGCAAGCTCCAATTCCCTCTCACCACTGATTTTATGTAGGCTCCAACCTATAGGAGGCTACTACCTCAATTCTGCAAGATACAACTTGCAAGGAAGCTCCAACTCCCATCTATTTTCTACAGGCTACAACCTACAGGAGGCTCTTACCTCAGCCAGCTACAACTAGACTTCTATCAAGCTACAACTTGACATGGAAGCACCAACTTCCTCACGGTACAATAAAATCATATGCTGATTTACCTGGATATCAACTTTGTTTTTCTCCTTCTTTACTGTTGTCCTTCCAATGTTAAATTTTTTTTTTATATCATCTCTGGATCTTCACAACTCCTCTCTCTGCTCCTTCTTCTTCTTACACTATCTCACTCATTTCTTCATTCTCTCAACCTCATTATGCATATGATGGTAACATTATTTATAGGGATCACCTCATAACTGTTTTCATTCCACAGGAAATTCGAAATGAACAGGTATGACTCTTTGCCTTCCCCCTTCTCATTTTCTTTTCTATCACATTTAGAATAATATAACAGACTGTATTACAGTGGAGTTTTTCTTTGCCTACGGAGACTTGCCTTTGCATCACATACAATAAATATAATTAAATAATTTACAATTACAGATACAATAATACATTTCACTCAGCCCTTTCAGCTCTTGGTTCGCCATACATTTGTCTTTTCTGTTGCTGTCACTGTCTTTTCAGTTTCTGCTGTTATAGTCTAGCTCTGTTGCATAACTGCTCATTTTTTTCGACTTGACCCATTTTGTTGAGTTTCTAATAGTGTCATCATATCTCCTTTTGCCCGACCATGCCTCTTTTTCTCGTGCTCACAACATTCAACCTTCACCGCTCTTCTAAACATCTGGTTCTGCCTTTTTCTCTACGTCGGGTCCTTACCCGGAACTTTCTACCTGCGTTCATACTTTCCTTTTTGTTTTACGTTATAATCCTCCTTTTGCTCTCCAAAACGATTTACAAAGGAAAATCCACATATTCCCAGACATGAAATGTTTTAGGCTTCAGCTTTGAACTTTATCACATCTTTTCTCTATATCGTACTTTGGAGATTCAGATATCCCATGTGCCTTGGTCCATTTAATCTCCCAATATGCGATGTGCGATGGGTCCCACCAGGCTGTATCTCGGTGTTTCGGCTATTTCTCTTTTTCTTCATTTCTATGTTGCTCTTTCATTCTCCTGATGCGATTTCTCAAGGGGAAACCTTATACTTTCGTAAATTTTTCGTTTCTGCCAATCTTTCACATTTATCGATGCCCAAATTGGCACTTCTAATCTGCATCGTAGATCTCTACTCTGTGATCCAACAATTATCGCTTTATCGCACT
>JAXQQM020069221.1:0-109267 GCA_034641835.2 Pinus albicaulis | reverse complement strand
TTTCACTAGTTTCAATCCCACTTCTTCACCCCTGTGAGCATCACCCGATGTAATGAGTGCTAAGTGGACTATTCAAAATCATGAGAAATTAGTCAGTTACGACTACCTCTCATGGAAATGGTCATAGATGAATGACTAAATTAACGCAGTTGAATCCCAAAAATGATATCTAATATAATGCACTGCGAAACCCCTCATACTTAAAATACTAAAATCAAAGGGATCTCTTCTTGAATGGGTTCATGAGCACAATGCTAGATTTACCTGTAGGTAAGATAACTAAATTGGAAAGCTGAAGATTGTGGGGAAACTCCACGGTTACAGCAGCGGGAAGGGAGACATTGGAAGTGACATAAAATGCTTGGTTGCGGGATGCAAAACTTCCCGGGGAAATGACAGCGCTATGTAATTCATTTCACTAGTTTCAATCCCACTTCTTCACCCCTGTGAGCATCACCCGATGCAATGAGTGCTAAGTGGACTATTCAAAAATCATGAGAAATTAGTCAGTTACGACTACCTCTCATGGAAATGGTCATGGATGAATGACTAAATTATGAAAATGATATCTAATATAATGCCTTGAAGCCTAAAACACTTAAAATACTAAAATCAAAGGGATCTGATAATTTCATGAACATACTAGGTTTTACTTGGGAAGTAGCAAGCTAAATATTGCTTGATATGAGAAAACTCCCTTGATTAAAAAGCAGCGCTTGAAGCAGTGAGTTGCAAAGATGACAAACTCACGTAGAAAATAAATTCTACAGTGCAAACCCGTAAGTAATGATTGGCCTTTTGCCGAATTCATTTCACTAGTTCCCGATCCCACTCTTCACCCTTGTGACGTCACCGTGCAATGAGTGCCCCAGAATGGACTATTCAATCATGAAATTAATTGATTATGACACCTCTCATGGAAATGATCATGGAATGAATGACTAAATTAGCAGGTTAATTCCCAAAAATGATATCCCTAACTATAATACGCTGGAAGCCCCTCGCCGCCCAAATACTAAGAGTAAAGGATCTAACTTCTTGAATGGTTCATGAGGCACAATAGTTGCTAAGGTTTTGCAAATGGGGTAGCAAGCTAAGTGGGCTTGATTGTGGGGAAAACTCCCGCAGGTCATGGCAGCAGGCAGGAAGGAGTTAAGGATGGGTGACCTCCGGGAAGTCTTGGTTCTGGGTCTGGCTTAGTGATGATGTGGCTATGCGATTCATTTTCCACTAGTTTCAATCCCACTTCTTCACTTGTGAGCATCACCCGTCGATGAGTGCTAAGTGGACTATTAAAAAATCATGAGAAATTAGTCAATTATGACTACCTCTCATGGAAATGGTCATAGATGAATGACTAAATTAACGCAGTTGAATCCCAAAAATGATATCTAATATAATGCACTGCGGAAACCCCTCATACTTAACTTATATCTTAATTTATAAGGAAAAATAGGTGAATGTGTTGACTTTAAGGCCTATTCATAAATTTTACAATAACTGTTTGAAAAATAAAATATCTCTGACTTAGCCCAATAACTGCCTAATGCTTTTCTTGAGGAAACAAAACACTTAGGTGGCTAAAATATCTCTCAGAGGAATAACTGTTGTGAGTTGAGTCATTCGAATTTTTCTTGGGTTAATTTGTCCTCTGTTTGTCTTTAATCTCTATTTTAGGCCTTTGAACCTTGATTTAGCCTTTATAATCTGCCTCACTATCTTTACTCTATTTTTATGACTGTTTTGTTCATTTATTCTTTGATTTAAACTTTTGTTCCTTTGCTTTTACCTTTTCATCTTTCTACTATATTCTTTCTTTCCTTTGACCTTTATCAATCTGTCTTTTCTTTAATCTTCTATTTTAATTGGCTAATCCTTTGTTTTGTCCATTAATTATGATTAGCCTTTTAATTCTTCTGATCTTCCATTCTTCCATTGCTTCTTTTATTGTCTGTGTTTGTCCTTTGTGTAGGGATGCATTCTTTATGTGCTGGAGGGTTTATGATCCATTGATGAGCATGCTCCATCATCGATCAAACCCTGAGAAGGCCTCTGATCTCCCCAATTTTGGATTAAGTCCCCTAGAACATCACCCAGGGTTTCATTATTCTTTTATGGATTGTAGGAGGGTATCTGGACCCTTTCGGCCATCAAAAACCTGCACAAAACACAAAATGTCAGTTAAAAACCACGCGGGGTAGGTTTACTACAATTTTCATGTGTTTCGAGCTGTCAGGAGGGGATTTCAGAGGGAGGAATGGAGTAGGAGGCGGGGTGCCGAAGGCAGAACCAGGAAGAACTTTGAATTTTGGTGCGGGGATGAAAGGCAGTTTGGATAAACCGTAAGTGGTTTATTGCACATGTTGAGGGTGGGTTATGGTTTTGGACCAATCGAACGCGATACCACTGTGCGTTTGACGTGTTGCAGGGCTAATATTTCCCATTTTGTGTTGGTTGAGAACTTTTAAAACCTGACGCAATTTCTACGCGATATGGGTTTGGGGCCATCATATCTCAGGGAGTGAGATCGACGGTGTAGAATGAGTTAAGGGGCGACGCACAGATTTGGAGGGTGGAGCCCAGGGATAGGTGTTGGGCTATGGTTGGGCGGCAAGGCTAAGTGGAAAGCGGGCCCGGGGTTTTAATAGATCAAGGGTGGATGTAGCCCTTTTCTCAAATGTCTTATGGGGGGTTTATATTAATGACGCAGTGAGCGGTTAGCCGTCAGATCAGGGTCCAAGGCTCCAGATCGATGGTGGAGATGGCCCGATAAAACAAAAGGCGGGGTGAGGGGAAAAGGGACCCGATTTTGATTTTCAAAGGTTTTAAAGGGGTTTAAATAATGAAAGGCAAAGGTGTATAAATATAAAAGAGTGGAGGTAAATTCAATACAGGGGAGGGGCTAAGAATAGCGGAAGGTCAGGGTTATATGGGTAGAAGGGGCTAGGGCTTTTTTTAAGGAAAAAGGGGCTTAAGCCCTATTTGTATAAACATAAGGGTTTAGTATAAAAAATGGATTTTTATAAGGTTTTCAGAAGGTTTGATAGGCTAAAAATTTAGATTTGAACAATGTTAAAAAGTATTTTTACATTGTTTAAGGTTTTTAGAGGAAAATTGATGAATGAGGGGGGTTCAAAAGGGCTTTTAGGAAGGCAAAAAGTGGGCTTTTCAAAGGAAGAAGATTATGAATGAGGGTGAGGGTGATGAAATGAGGCAAATGGGCCTAAAATGATGAAGTCTTTATTTGCAACAGAAAGGTAAAGTTTTAGGAGACAAAGAGGAAAATATAGTGAAAAATAGTTAAACTTAGGATGATGAAGGCAATGAGATTTCTAGAACTCACAAAATTTCTCCAATGTTGTTTCTAGGAATCTAGGATTATAACTTAGTCATATTTTGATATCAGCAAAAATTACCGATGACTAAAAATACTAACTACCAAAAAATCTATTGGTACATCTCCCTATCAATTGGTATATGGGATGGATGTTGTTTTTCCATCCTCATTGGGAGTGCCAGTGATGAAAATGATTCAAGAGATGCAAGTAGAACCAAATGATATCCAAAGGAGGATAAATCAAACAATTCTGATGCAGGAGCATTAGCTCCGAAAAACACCTTGTATTTTATTTAAGCTAGGGGGTTTCATGTTTTGAAGAAATATTAAAATTCATGTAAATATTAATATTATTTTGAGTGATTAATTATATTTTAATTAATTATTTGTGAGAATTTGTAAATGTTTCCAAACAACTGGAAACATGAGAGAAATTAGTTTCAAGATAATTTAGAATTAATGATGGAGCATAAGTTGGAATTAGTTTCTAAGTTTTAGGGATAAAAATCTATCTTTTAGGGATGTTGAGAGATTTAGGGATTTGTTGAGATTTTAAAGGGATAGAACTCAATTTAGTGCATTTTTAATTTGTATAAATTAGAAGGCCTCAAAGGAAAATGAGAAATTGAAGAGTTGAAGAGTGTGAGAAGTGAGCAAGGGTTCTCCTTGGAAGCCTTCGGGCAGTTTGTAGAGGGCCATCAGTTTCGAATATCTGGCCAAGATGAGAGTTGTAAGTAATTTTGGGTGTTTCAGATTATATATTTTGATTGATTGGGATTATATATCTGTTTCTTGTTAATTTCTTGAAAACTGGGAGTTGAATATTATGTGCAATTGAATTGGATGTGTTTATGAACTCAAACACAATTGAATGAATTGAAATTTGTAAGGACTGGCATATTGATTTGAATAATCGATGTTAATATTGTCAAAACTATAATGCAAAATTGTTGAGTGTAAGAAGGCGTTGAATCCAGCTTGAATAAAAGGTGTGGAATGGTACACAATGTTGATGGTTCCTCTGTTTATTATGAGCGCTCTTGTATAAGTGTGTTAGAATGGCAATTAGTTGGAAGTTGTTGTATATTTAGTTTCTGAAGTCGAGTTTATAAAATTCGGTGAAGCGATAATCTATTTCACATAGCGCAAGTAAATTGCTGTTCCATTGGTAGCATTTAAAAGAGGTGGTATGGAGTGGCATCGTTTATATAAGTCGACATTGAGAGCATCAATATAAAAAATGTGCTTCGGTCTATTTTTAAAATAAAATCAACGGAACTGATTTATGTCTGACATTTAAAATAATCAATTCGGTGGTGAGTTAATATATATTGATAGCGCAGGTTTGAATTCAACTCAGCAGAAACAAAATCCGGGTTGAATTCTTATGTTGATCTGAATAGCTTTATGATAAATCTCAGGCGCAGAAGATCTGGCAAGAGGGCGCAGGATGGTGTTTCAAATCTCTATTTGGGAATTCAATTAAATACAATTTTAAATTGCTGTGGGGTTCTGAACAAAGCAGTGATGAAGTCTCTTACATAGAGGTGCAGAATTCATTTTATACACTGTTTATTTGAACTCATGTTATGCTTTGTCTATTTTGAACAAAAAAGTGGATCGATTAGTGGTGGAATTGCTTTTATGAAATCGACCCGTTTGTAGTTGAAATGTTTGCATTTATGAGTGAGCACACTGAATAGTGAAAAGGCGCATATGTATATTGTAACCATGGGTTCGAGAAAAAAATGTAAGCGCAAGGGGTTTGAACAAATGTAAACCGCTGTAATGGTTTTATGATTGGAAAGATGTTATACCAATGCACTGATAAATCTAATGACTTAAAGTGCCAGCCAGTAAATGAAAATTGCAGATAAAGCTTTGGATAACGCCTCTCAGGAGACAGAGGAAGCCTGGGTACAAATGGTAAGAATTGATGCGTTGAACCATGGAATTGTTTCATCATATTGGGTTTTGTAGAAATGACAGATGTTAATTTCGATGTGGGAGAACGTGACAAATCAATTTTGAGGGGTAAATTTCTCCAATTGTTGGACTGAGCGCTTTAAGGGAGGACGAGGTCCAAGTTCTTAGTTATTGAAGCATTCGAAAATTCATTGGATTGGAAATAATTTTTAATATATGAATATGCCATAAATATATGGAAACTTCGATATAAAGTGTTTGAATGGTATTGTCTTCATAACCATAAGATCACATTATTGGAACTTCTCATGCCATGAGAAGTGTTGGGATTTTTTTATCATAAAAGCTTGGAGTTTAAATCTAGTTATGATTTGTTAAAAATCTTTTATAAGACTTTTGTAAGAACTCTAAAGCTATTTGCAGTTGAGTCCAATCTTGTGAAGAGTAGAGTGTTGGGTTTATTGAATAGAATCTTCTTCAAGTGAAAAGTTCATGAATTTGCTTAAGTTGGAGTGCTAATTTGGCAGTGATTACAATGCATTCTTATATGCATAGACAGAGAATAAAGATTCTGGGTATTGCAGGCTATCCCTGCATCATTTTTGGTATCAGAGCTTGGCTCTGTTGAAATTGAAAAGGTGTTTGTTTTTCTGAATGAGGACAAAAGGTTTTGTTGAAAACTAAAGTGTGTTTCTTTGAATGATTGAAAGGAAGATCAAAGTTTTAAATTTAATATGCAAGCTACACAAATGCAATGAACAGGATGGCAGAAGTAAATGGAGAACAAGGTCATGCAAGATCTTAAAGGTGAGATGATTTTCTGATTGAAATTTGTAATTGAAGTTTATGATTGCAGATAAGATGATGGCAGTGAACCTGACATTCAGCTAAAGAGGACAATTGTAGTGTCCTGAAGAAAAAGGTGAGTTGAAGAGATAGTCTGGAGAGAGAGCAGAGGAGAATGCTCAAGAGGTTCCAGAGGCAGTGAACCAAGTACTTACCAAAAGACTGAGTGAGGAGAGCTTGGTGAGGTAAGTGGCAGCAGAAGAGATTTTTGTTGCAGAGGCTAGTACAACTCGTGATGAGTGAGAAAATCATGGAGAAGATGATCATGGAGGATCAGAGAAAAGGTTCAGAGGAATGCCATAGAGGTGAGATGACTGATGAAGTCCGAGAAAGAGAGATTGCAGTAATAAAGGTACAATTGCAGGTACTAGAAGAATGGCTGCAAGAGCAAGAAAACCAGAATAGAGGATGGATCTTTCCACTGAAGGGAAAGAGAGTTATTTGGCGACAATTGTAGGTGAAGTTGAGGCAAAGTGTGATTTCCTTATTGAAGAAAGGACTTAGAGTTCTTGAGCCAGAGTTGGAATTTGAAAATTCCACACGCAGACCTGTTCAGAAGGAAGTATTGGAGGAAGCAGTCAAGACTGAAAGTCTTGTGGTTTAAAAACTAATGAGTTGTGTATGTTTGCAGGTAAAGTACAGGGAGATGAGCAAGCTTTAGAGTTTGTTCAGGAGAGAGAATTGAATCTGAAGGCGGTTCAGATCGATGCTGAGATAGCAGGATCTCAGGAGGAAATGAAGACGAAGGAGTCTAATCAAAATGTTGGTGCAGAAAGAGAAAGACCAGCTGATGATTGGTCAAGAGCTGGTGAAGGTATGAAGTATTGCCAGAGGAAGCTCGAGCAGATGATGGACGTGCATTTGAGATGTATGCAACTCAGAGCAGCTGAGTTGGAAGAGGAGGTTTCTATTGATGAAACAGAGGAGGAGATCATTGATGATTTCTTGAATTATTGGGTAGATCCAGATCAGCTGGATAATGTAAACTCTTGTATTTTTGTAGCTGATAATTTTGATGTGGTTACAAGTGTTGAGGAGGATGCACAATCTTGTGAAGCTGTCGAAAGTGTGGAAAGGAGTCTTTCAGGAGATAAGTACTCTGAAGAAGAAAGCAGTGATGCTTTTGCTATTACAACACAGGATGTTCATGTGAATGAAAAGGAGATTCAGCTTGAAGAGCTGGTATATGAACCAACAGTTGAGACTGTTGAAACTTGTAATTTTCAAATTGAAGAGTTGTATATGAATGCAGGGATGATATATGACAAATTGTTTTTGAAAAGTGGTGGACAGATAACTGAGTTTATTGCAGAAGTTGAGGATCAGAATTATGTTCTGATGATAGATGAAGAGATGGTGACAACAGAAAGCTTGTCTTATGAAAGTATTGAAGATTGCACAGAAATTTTCTCAAAGGAGATGACAGGTTTATGGCATGAGTTAAGTGTTCTAGAGCAGAGACTAGAAACACAGAGGGTAAGTGTTCAGAATATAAAGACAGAGATGAATGGAAATAAAGAGGTTCATTTTTATGAACTAGAACACAGAGGCATTCTTGGAGAAGATGACGTCAAGGAGAGACTAACTGATAGTCTCAAGAATGATTGGGATCAGCATACTGAAGTGATGGCAGTGGGAAGTAAGGCACTGAGGCCTTATGATTTTTATTCTAACAAGTGTTTTGTGAATGCAGGTATTGTTGCAGGTACTGGAGAATATTTGACTCAGTTGAGCAGTCAAATGAAGGGAGAAGAAGTTTTCTGTTCCAGAAGACAAGATGGCATGGATGATCGAGTGGTAGTCAGAACAGAGACAAGCAAAGAAACAAGAAGTCAGCAAGTGATAGTACAGATAGAGAAACTAAAAACTGAGCAAGCCGTCTTAGCTCAGCAGGCAGCAATAAATCAACAGCCGGGAAATTTATTGGATCGAGAGATTGAAAGTATCAGAAGACTGATGACGAAAGAATCCCGGAAGAGACCAGCAGCAGTAAGACAAAATAGAAGCAGCAAAAGAAAGACAACAAAATATTGTGAGAGCAGAGCAAGTGGAGCATTACAGCACAAAATATGGAAACCTGGAGGACAACAGCAGATAACAACAGCAGTAAAGCAATTGACAAGCAAGGAAAGATTACAAAATAAAATTTGGGATCCAGGAGGAAGTAATTATCCAAACTTATGACCAGGAGGTCATGAATTTTCTTACATGGGGAGCCTGATGTAGGAGCATTAGCTCCGAAAAACACCTTGTATTTTATTTAAGCTAGGGGGTTTCATGTTTTGAAGAAATATTAAATTTCATGTAAATATTAATATTATTTTGGGTGATTAATTATTTGTGAGAATTTGTAAATGTTTCCAAACAACTAGAAATATGAGAGAAATTAGTTTCTAGATTATTTAGAATTAATGATGGAGCCTAAGTTGGAATTAGTTTCTAAGTTTTAGGGATAAAAATCTATCTTTTAGGGATGTTGAGAGATTTAGGGATTTGTTGAGATTTTAAAGGGATAGAACTCAATTTAGTGCATTTTTAATTTGTATAAATTAGAAGGCCTCAAAGGCAAATGAGAAATTGAAGAGTTGAAGAGTGTGAGAAGTGAGCAAGGGTTCTCCTTGGAAGCCTTCGGGAAGTTTGTAGAGGGCCATCAGTTTCGAATATCTGGCCAAGACGAGAGTTGTAAGTAATTTTGTGTGTTTCAGATTATATATATTGATTGATTGGGATTATATATCTGTTTCTTGTTAATTTCTTGAAAACTGGGAGTTGAATATTATGCGCAATTGAATTGGATGTGTTTATGAACTCAAACACAATTGAATGAATTGAACTTTGTAAGGACTGGCATATTGATTTGAATAATCGATGTTAATATTGTCAAAACTATAATGCAAAATTTTTGAGTGTAAGAAGGTGTTGAATCCAGCCTGAATCAAAGGCGTGGAATGGTACACAATGTTAATGGTTCCTCTATTTATTATGAACGCTCTTGTATAAGTGTGTTAGAATGGAAATTAGTTGGAAGTTGTTGTATATTTAGTTTCTGAAGTCGAGTTTATAAAATTCGATCAAGCGATCATCTATTTCACACAGCGCAAGTAAATTGGTGTTCCATTGGTAGCATTTAAAAGAGGTGGTATGGAGTGGCATCGTTTGTATAAGTCGACATTGAGAGCATCAATATAAAAACCGTGCTTCGGTCTGTTTTTAAAATAAAATCAACGGAACTGATTTATGTCTGACATTTAAAATAATCAATTCGGTGGTGAGTTAATATATATTGATAGCGCAGGTTTGAATTCAACTCAGCAGAAACAAAATCCGGGTTGAATTCTTATGTTGATCTGAATAGTTTTTGATAAATCTTAGGCGCAGAAGATCTGGCAAGAGGGTGCAAGATGGTGTTTCAAATCTCTGTTTGGGAATTCAATTAAATACAATTTTAAATTGCTGTGGGGTTTTGAACAAAGCGGTGATGAGGTCTCTTACATAGAGGTGCATAATTCATTTTATACACTGTTTATTTGAACTCATGTTATGCTCTGTCTATTTTGAACAAAAAAGTGGATCGATTAGTGGTGGAATTGCTTTTATGAAATCGACCTGTTTGTAGTTGAAATGTTTGCATTTATGAGTGAGCACACTGAATAGTGAAAAGGCGCATATGTATATTGTAACCATGTGTTGGAGAAACAAATGTAAGCGCAAGGGGTTTGAACAAATGTAAACTGCTGTAATGGTTTTATGATTGGAAAGATTTTATACCAATTCACTGATAAATCTAATGACTTAAAGTGCCAGCCAGTAAATGAAAATTGCAGATAAAGCTTTGGATAACGCCTCTCAGGAGACAGAGGAAGCCTGGGTACAAATGGTAAGAATTGATGCGTTGAACCATGGAATTGTTTCATCATATTGGGTTTTTTAGAAATGACAGATGTTAATGTCGATGTGGGAGAACGTGACAAATCAATTTTGAGGGGTAAATTTCTCCAATTGTTGGACTGAGCGCTTTAAGGGAGGACGAGGTCCAAGTTCCTAGTTATTGAAGCATTCAAAAATTCATTGGATTGGAAATAATTTTTAATATATGCATATGCCATAAATATATGGAAACTTCGATATAAAGTGTTTGAATGGTATTGGCTTCATAACCATAAGATCACATTATTGGAACTTCTCATGCCATGAGAAGTGTTGGGATTTTTTTGATCATAAAAGCTTGGAGTTTAAATCTAGTGATGATTTGTTAAAAATATTTTATAAGACTTTTGTAAGAACTCTAAAGCTATTTACAGTTGAGTCCAATCTTGTGAAGAGTAGAGTGTTGGGTTTATTGAATAGAAGCTTCCGCAAGTGAAAATTTCATGAATTTTCTTAAGTTGAAGTGTTAATTTGGCAGTGATTACAATGCATTCTTATATGCATAGACAGAGAATAAAGATTCTGGGTATTGCAGGCTATCCCTGCATCAAATTCATTTGCAGTAAACCAAGGAAGAAGTTTATATCAAATCACAAGTGATCCAAGAAAAAATAAAAATTGTATTTGATAAGAAAACCAAAGAAGATGATTACTACATAGGTGAAAAAGTACTCAAATGGGATTCCAAAAGAGAAGAAAAAGGTAAACATGGTAAATTTGATTTTCTATGTAAAGGCCTATACATCATTTAAGATTACAGAGGTAACAATGCATTTTCTTAAAGGAGTTAGGTGGAACATACCTACTAGGTGGACCAGTCAATGGTAGAATGCTAAAGCACTACTTTTCTCCAGATTAACATTAGTTCATTTGCTTTACTTTTCTCATTGTAAATAACATTGCAAAGGTTAGATTGGATTGGATGATTATCTTCTAATGTTGAAGCCTAAAGAGAAGGCCCTAAGCGTTGAAAGGTATAATATCATATGATTAGATAAAGGAGATCATAGAAAACAGTTCCAAGGCAAGAAAATTCAAAGTTACAAGGCCACTGATCTTAAAGTTCTTTGTAATATTCCGAATGCAGAAATTTCTGCAATGTCGGGAATATCTTCAGATATTCCTATTTTCCAACTCCGGGAGTATTAACAATCAACACTGAACTATTTCAGAGATTGACTGCTGGGGAATTTAATAGATATGTCATCTTCATGAGGAATAATTAGATCCAGAGGCTACCTAGCCCACTAGCAGACTCTGACAATAGAACTTGTCAAGAGCTAATATTTCCCTTCAAGAAATTTCTGCAACAACTGTCCATGAGGACGCTGTATAATGAATCCCATGTGAAAATAAGGCCATCCAATGTTGGGATGCCTTAGAATACATCTGATACCAACTCCCTACAGAATATGAGCTCAAAGAAATAACCTTAAGCAGGTTATTCAGATCTCCCACCAACATATATACCGAAGAAATGCTCAATAAGGGAATCTTCAGCAGCATTAAAACTTCAATATGTAATAGCAGTGAAATAATGCATCATATAATTTCATAACAGTGCAAATCTGATATATAATATGCAACAGCAAATGTAATACAAATTCCTTAAGGAAAATGCCTCTCAAGGTGAGCTCAAATCAGCCTCAGAAGGAAATGTACATAAAACAAGTGAATACACTGCTACATGACCTAGCTACTCTATGACTGCGCAGTATATGAGGGAAAATGACTGCAAACTGATATGTGTGAAATGATACAGCAATATGTGCTCAAATAAAGAAGGGGGAGCGAGATCTCAACCCCGGAAAACATTATTACAACAATCCTCTAAGGGATTGGCTAAAATACATAAAACTGGAAAATGCTAGAGTTATAGTGTAGCTGCTGCAACTCAAATATAATAAAACATCAGAGAAGGAATTAGATGCTGCAATAAATCATGATACCTCCTCCAATGATCTCCAAAATGAAGGGGTTGATCCCCTCACTAAAGTTTGCACTCACTAGTGCACAAAATGAGCTCCACCTGCAAACCCTCTCTGAGAATAGCGTTGTAAGAAGAAGGGACTGTGCTAGGCATGAGAAGAAACATATGGCCCAATGCCAAGATTTTCAATGAAAGCCCTAGAATCTCCTTTGCTGATCTCCTAGAGAAAGAGATGGCCTCTCCTCTACATAACAACTCCAGAAGTGGTGATGAAGGTCTCTCACTGCAACACCAACAACTCCAGTGTTCTCTTGCTACAAGAATAACACAGAAGTTGTAGATGAATGCTTTGGCCTCAAGCCATGGTGTGAGGAAGATGAATAACAATCTCTTCATGGCCTCCCATGGAAGAGAAGGGCATCCCTGAACAGGAATCCCTCTTGTGCTAAACAACAACAAGTTGAAGAGAGATTCAACTTCGAATTCTATCTCCAAAGATGAAACCCCAACAATGGCTCTCCTTCATCTTTTATACAAGGAATTATTCCTTTCCATGGACCCCACTCACATTAGGGTTTCTCCCATTTCGAATTTTCCCTCCACTCCATCTACGCAATATTCTTATGCAAGCTTCCCCTCTTAGGGTACGTTGTTGACTTTGGTCAACCATGGTCTAACTCACTTGCCTTTGGCCCTTTTCACACTTGGGGCTGCTATCTTAAGCCACTTAAGTGACTTTTTCACCTTATGAGTGTTTATTAAGTTTCTACAATGGGTTCCCTCACCCATTTTATTCCTTTTATTAAAATAAAAGAAAAATTAATGTTCCAAATACTTTATTGCAAAATTTGGAACATTACAGTCCTCCCCTTCCAAAACTTGCTTGTCCTCAAGAAAGAACAAGGATGAACTGCAAAAAGTCCTCCACTCAAGGCATGGAGTCTGAAATACCCTCATGTAGATCCTCCATCCTCAAGAAATCAGCCAAGAAAAATGAGTTACCCTCCAACTAGGAAACTCCTGAAAGTACTCCTCCACCTTGTGCTCATGAGAAATAGGTGGGCTGAATTTCTGAACTTGGTAAGCTTCATAGCCTACCCCATGCTATCCTCTTCTCCACTCATGATGAATGTGGAGTGAAAGTTGAGCTTGGGCTGCAATAGTGTTGCCTTCAAGAGGCAAAATTAAGTCTAGATCCCCAAGGACCTCTCCTCCAACGCTGCAAAACAAGCTTGCCCAAATCATTTCATATGTGATGAGTTGGATTTCATCAACATATGGCATCCAAAAAATTATATGGTTCACCTCATGGAAAAACACATGGCTGAAACATGGTGACCATATCATCTTCCATACTCCCTTGGAGCATGTGCTACAATAAGAATGGAGGTTTTCTTCCCCAAAGGGCACATCGAGCCAATGAGTCTCTTCCTCCACATGATACATATGGGGCTGCTGTTGATATATGGCTGAAATGAAATGGTCTTCATGAGAGACCCAAGCCACCCCATAAATCTTTCAAACCATGAAATGCCTCCAAAATTTTTAACTCTCCAAATAACTCCTCCCTCATTAAGGAAGAGATGAAGCTTGGAAATCATGAGCTTCCCATTGCTTCTCCTAAACATACAACATGCAAATTAGGGAGAATCACCCTCCCAATGGGCATCTTCAATTTATTTTCCCTCCTCCAAAACAGTTCCTCCTCTAAACAACATTCCACTAGCAACATATGGAAGCATAAACTTATGGGAGTAAGGAGGTGAAATATGGTCCCAAGCATGGAACCAGCACAGGGAAACATTTGCCTACCTCCAAATATGATACAAAAAGTGTCTTTTTAGCCACTTTTTTGCTGCCACATCCATCCTGTAAGGTGTGATTATGAAAACATATTTTGGTGCCAAAGGGGCACACCAAAATCCATGTGGCTTTCCCCACAAACCACCCATAAGATGGCCATCATTCTTGCTGCAATAGACCATAAGTATAGCTGAACATAATGTGCAAGAAGGAAGGATCCTCCTTGATATAACATTCTGATCATAATAATAAGAGAGCATAAGACATAAGACAAATGGTTACCACCCTCATCATATACTTTGGCCTTTGAGTTGAAATGGCTCCCGTGAAAAGTCCCCCTTACTACAACATAGTAGGGGAGTGGTTGTGCCAACCATATCATCATCTCTTGGGCTATGCATCTAGCCAAATGATCATATACATCCATTAGGAAGCCCTCCCAAGTGGACTCCTCCATCAATGAAGAATATGCATGAAAATGCATGAAAGAAGAACCCATAAACATTGCATGTAGATCCCTCTTCTTGTGCTTGTGAAACCAAGCCAAGAAAATCAAAATGTAGTGAGGAATGCTCCCCTCCCATTACTCCTTCATGCTCATCATCTACATGCCTCCAAAATACATTACTTATGAAGTGGTTTGAAAGACACTTCAACAAGTAACTCAAGCTCTCAAGTGACAGCACTGCTGGCCTTTGGAGTAGGGCCACTGTCATCTCAAAGCTTCCATATTTGACATGAATCTAGTCAAAGACTCCTCCCATCATGTTGTTGCAAATGTAGTGCTCCTCCCATGAAGAAGGTGCAACTTGGCATTCCAAGATCAAAGATCAATCCTCTTGCACTATGCTAGTGCCTCCTCTTACTCCCGCAACATGCAAAAAAAATCTGAGAAACAAGAGTGCTGCTGCTCCTCCCTATACTTCCACCATACCCAATCTGAAATGGGAACATAATGAGTGGTAAGATAAATGCCACCCCATCATGATGCACCCATACTCTCCCCTTTTTCCATCAAGTGCAATGAGTGTGAAATGATCCTGGGACCTATGGGTTATGGATCCTCCACATTTTCGCTGGGCACATATGATCCACAAAGCTATGCTCTTTGGTGTAATATCCTGCCACTTGGTACCTCTTTCATAAGAGCTACTAGTGTCCCAAAACAGATTTCTCCTTTTGCATTTCATGGGACATTGAAATGCAATCTCCTCCATGGTGCATATCTCAAACCCCAACCTCATGTGTGGTGCATGACTCATCAAGGGTGTCTGAGAATCATGGCACAGTGTAGTTAAAGTACCCTCCTCAAGAAAATCAGCATGCAATAATATACAATCCTCCATGATAGATGAAAACTCATGCATACCTTGGAGAGATTTTGGAAGAATCTTGTGTTGCTGCAAGAGTCTCTTCCTCCAGTGTGCTGGCTGCCTCAATAGCTGAAGGTGGAGGCTACTCCTCCATGAATGTGATAGAGATGGCATGTGCCTCTGGTGGTGAGGGCTCCTCCCTCCTTTGGCCAAATCTTCTGCTCAAGATCTGAGAAAAATCAGCAAGAGTAGAAACCCTTGCATGCCTCCCATGGTTGAACCACCAAGTTCTTTCCTCTACCTGCTGAACAAGTGTTAAAAGATAGATTCTCTTGGAATACTTTAGGGTTTTCTCCATATTCAACAAGATACACACTTAGAATTTGAATTCCAAGTGTTCTCCATGCTTATGCTCTGCTCCTCTGTGAGAATAGGAAGTGCATGGTCCTTCCTCCTCTCCTTCTTCTATCTCCTCAACCTCCTTGGAGAGGTTGTTGCTGGACCCAAAAATGATGAGATCAATATCATCCTATGCATCATCTTGACCTCTTCTTCTCTAAAATTAAAACTTCATAGGCTGAGCCAAGTTCGAAGCTCTGATACCACTGTAATATTCCGAATGGGGAAAATTCTGCAATGTCGGGAATATCTTCGGATATTCTTATTTTCCACCTCCGGGAGTATTAACAATCAACACTGAACCATTTCAGAGATTGAATGATAGGGAATTTATTGGATATTTCATCTTCACAAGGAAGAATGAGATCTAGAGGCTACTTGGCCCACTAGCAGACTCTGACAATAGAACTTGTCAAGAGCTAATATTTCCCTTCAAGAAATTTCTGCAACAGCTGTCCATGAGGACGTTGTATAAGGAAGCCCATGTGAAAATAAGGCCATCCAGTGTTGGGATGCCTTAGAATACATCTGATACCAACTCCCTGCAGAACATAAGCTCAAAGAAATAACATTAAGCAGGTTATTCAGATCTCCCACTAACATATATACCGAAAAAATGCTCAATAAGGGAATCTTCAGCAGCATTAAAACTTCAATGTGTAACATCAGTGAAATAATGCATCATATAATGTCATAAGAGTGAAAATATGATATATAATATGCAGCAGCAAATGTAATACAAATTCCTTGAGGAAAATGCCTCTCAAGGTGAGCTCAAATCAGCCTCAGAAGGAAATGTACATAAAACAAGTGAATACACTGCTGCATGACCCAACTACTCTATGACTGCATAGTCTATGAGGGAAAATGACTGAAAATAGATATGTGTGAAATGATACAGCAATATGTACTCAAATAAAGAAGGGGGAGCAAGATCTCAACCCCGGAAAACATTATTACAACAATCCTCTAAGGGATTGGCTAAAATACATAAAACTGGAAAATGCCGAAGTTGTAGTGTAGCTGCTGCAACTCAAATATAATACAACATCATAGAAGGAAGTATATGCTACAATAAATCATGATACCTCCTCCAATGATCTCCAAAATGAAGGGGCTGATCCCCTCACTGAAGTTTGCACTCACTAGTGCACAAAATGAGCTCCACCTGCAAACCCTCTCTGAAAATAACGTTGTAAGAAGAAGGGACTGCATTGGGCATGAGAAGAAACATATGGCCCAATGCCAAGATCTGAAATGAAAGTCCCGGAATCTCCTTTTCTGATCTCCTAGAGAAAGAGATGACCTCTCCTCTACAGAACAACTCCGGAAGTGGTGATGAAGGTCCCTCACTGCAACACCAGCAACTCCAGCGTTCTCTTGCTGCAAGAATAACGCAGTAGCTGTAGATGAATGCTTTGGCCTCAAGCCATGGTGTGAGGAAGATGAAGAAAAATATCTCCATGGCCTCCCATGGAAGATAAGGGCATCCCTGAATAGGAATCCCTCTTGTGCTAAACAACAACAAGTTGAAGAGAGCTTCAACTTCGAATTCTATCTCCAAAGATGAAACCCCAACAATGGCTCTCCATCATCTTTTATACAAGGAATTATTCCTTTCCATGGAACCCACTCACATTAGGGTTTCTCCCATTTCAAATTTTCCCTCCACTCGAACTACGCAATCTTCTTGTTCAAGCTTCCCCTCTTACGGTACGTTGTTGACTTTGGTCAACCATGGTCTAGCTCACTTGCCTTTGGCCCTTTTCACACTTGGGGCTGCTATCTTAAGCCACTTAAGTGACTTTTTCACCTTAGGAGTGTTTATTAAGTTGCTACAATGGGTTCCCTCACCCATTTTATTCCTTTTATTAAAATAAAAGCAAAATTAATGTTCCAAATACTTTATTGCAAAATTTGGAACATTACATTCTTGACATCTCACCAAGAGATGCCATCCCCATGTGGAGACACTGTTAGGGTCCTATAATAATAGGGATCATAATTTTGAATTGACTATGTTAAAGTCTTGTAATATTGTACATACTTTTTCTTTCTACAATTTTTTTCCCATATTAAAAAATGTAAGAGGGTAAGTCCTAAAAGAAAAATCAAAGGACTAAAATAAAAAAGATAAAAAAGAAGAAGAAGATAAAGTATGAACCCCACAAAAAGAAACAAAAATAGATCATAAAAGTGTTGCAAATTCAAATACCACTACTCTTAGTTTAGTTAATTTTTCAAATAAAATTGTGTGCATCTTGTCCAAAATGTCGCAATTCATTATGATCAAACAGTCTAATATTGATTCATTCATGCTTTTAAATTTCAAGTAATGATAGTTAGTGAATAAAGATCTAGCCAAACCATTTAATATTGGCAGATCAATAGTTAGGTAGAGAAATAAAAATGAGTTCATCAGTTTAATCTAAGCCATTGGAAGTTATAAGGTTAGAAGTAGGCTAGTTTACTTATCAAAAGAAAATAAAAGGGTCAGCAAGCTCAAATGCACCCAATAAATGAACAAAAAATGTTAGGGTGAATAAAGGGTAGGTAGATTACGTTCAAAAGTAATGGAAAACATCAATTGGTTCATCTAATATCACTAATATCCCCCTAAATCCCCTTCCCCTTTGTAATGTTCCCAATTAGCCATAGCTACTTGGAACATTATAATTACAACATTTTTGAAATAAGAAGTGAGAAACACAATAAAATCTATCCCAGTGTGAAAAGGGATTGAGATAAGAAGATAAAATAAATCCCCTTGAGTATGAAGAGGAGCAAAATCAAGGAGCTACTATAGTTGACCAAGTCAACCAACACTGTAAAAAGGGAGGGAAAGCCTTTAGGGCAGTGCAGTTTTGAAGGAGGAAGCTTCTCAAGGAAGCTACATGTGTGGGGCCCGAGATGGAGAAGCTCACTTGGAATAAAAAGGAAGAAATTGCAGCAAGGGAATTCATTCATTCATACTTCTTGATTCATTTTTATGACTAATTTCAATCTTCAGCTATTTAGCCAGAGTTGCAGCATTGTTCAGTGCAAGGGTTCTCATGCGGGAATTCTAGTTCCATTGTTGTTGCAGGTTGATTGGGAGATTCAAGGAGGTGATCTTGAGTTCCATTCTCATCACATATCTTGAGGAAGCCATCCTCTAACCTGGACTGTGCATTCACTCTCAGTGAGTGCGTTATTTTTGCAGTAGCTACAGTAGCTGGGGTTAGATCTACCCATTTGAGCTTATTTCAGGAGGGGAGGAGGTGATTTCCTCTCCAGGAGTTCTATTAAGGAGGGTATTGAGCCTATTTATATATTGTGTATTCCTATTTGAGAATATCAGATATTTTTTAATATAGAGTAGCTGGGTATGGCGTTATTTTTAGCAGTGATGTACATTGTGTTGTTATTTTGCCGAAAACTCTTGCCGGGAGGTCCCAATGTGTTTGTAAGAGGTCAATCCTCTCATTTCTGATCTTATAATGAATGAAAGCTCCAGATATATGTCATTCCATATATTTTAGTAGTTTACACAATAATAATAACTTTGTTGCTGCCTTTGGCATTTCTGTTTTATGATGTATTGGGGTTATGATGCCTTTTCCTACATTGGAGTTGGGGAGATCTGTTTATTATAGCTAGAGTTATTTGTTTCTAATTAAATTCTATATTTAAGTCATATATATCATATTATTGAGGTTCCAAGCCCTAGACTATGTTATTCTTGCACTGGTTCACTTATACAACGTCCTCAGTGGTGAGATTGCTGAAATTCCTGAAAAGGAATATCACAGTGGTATCAGAGCTCTGCTCTTGGCTCAGCTTGTGGGGGGGGGGGAGATTTCTCTTCAACATGGAGAAGGAAGACATCTCAAGGCTCATGCTTCAAACCCTGCAAAACATTGCAAGGGATCTCAAGGAGATGAGGCAGGGAGAAGACTCTTTAGGCCTTTGCCCTAAGGCAAGCACCAGCACTAAAAATGACATGGGGCATTCAAATCCATCAAAATGCTCCACCATGCCTTCCTTTTTTAACTAAAGGAGATAAGGAGGGTTCTCTGGGAGAATATTTTGAAGAATATGAGCTCTAGTCTCAAAGGTTCAAGGAGCATCTGAGCTTTCAAAAATTTTGTCGGGTCAAGGATGGAAGGAGGAATGATTCTCATCAAAGGGAAGGTAACTTGATGCAGGGATCATCCCTACAGTGTAGTATTGTGGGGGTCTTCTTGCCCACATTTTATGGGACATCTAAGCACACAAAAAATGCATGGGTAGAGAAGTTGGACACATACTTCCAGCTTCACAAGGTTTCGGAAATGGAAGCTATCAAGATAGTTGCATTGCATCTAGAAGGGGAGGCTCAAGACTGGTGGTTTCATGGGCTAACCACACTTGGGCATCATCATATCACTTCATACTTAGCTTTTAACAAGAAGCTAGTAGAGATATTTGATCCAAGGGATTCGGAAGCCCACTTTGCCAAAATAACCAAACGCAAGCAAGAGGGAGATCTTGAGGATTATATTGCTGAGTATCTACAGCTCTCAGTGATGGTCTCCAACCTCACTATGAGCAGGAAGTTATGCATGTTCTTGAATGGGATGGCTTAACCATTACAAGGGTTGGTCAAGTCTACAAAACCAACTACACTCCTTGAAGTTGTGGAGAAAGCTAGAGATCTACAATATATCTTTCCCAGGGTAAGAACCTTTTTGCAGCAGAAACCCCATTCAAGGCCAAGGGAGACACTCTCTGTTCGGGATAAATGTGTTATAGGGGAGGCACATCCTATCAAGACCTTCTCCAAGGAGGGTGCCAGTGTTGTACAACCTAGAGAAGACTTTGCTCCAAAAGGAGGAGTTGTTGCAGCGTTAAGAGGAGTCCCAAAATACCTTACCTTAAGAGTAAGAAGCACCATCATGGGGCAAAGAGTTTTTGTATTGATAGATAGTGGAGCCACTCATAATTTTATTGATTCACAGCTGGTACACAAGAGAGGGATCCCCATGAAGGAGTTTGAGGAGTTTTCAGTTTTAGTTTCAGAGGCCATGACTCTACAATTTGCCAAGTATGTTCCAGCGTTGACCATTACTATGGGTACCTATACATTGATAGACCACTTCTTTGTGGTAGACATTCCAGATACCAATTTCATATTGGGAGTCTAGTGGTTAGTCACTCTTGGGAGAGTTACCACCAATTGGAGAACTTTGGAGATGGAATGGACTAGTAAAGAAGATGGCCAGGAACAAAATATCAAGGGTATGAACACATATCCTCCTCAGGTTGTTTCAGCACATAGGATGGAGGCAGATCTACGTAGAGGAGACATTGCATGGGTAGTGGAGCTACATGTATCTGAGGTTAAGGGCAAGGATGTTCAATCCCTTTTGGACTATTATTCTACAATATTTGGAGATATCCCACCAGGGAACATTGAGGATGTGCATCGATTATAGGGCCTTGAACAAGAAGACCTTGAAGAACAGGTATCCTATACCCAGGATCGATGAACTCATGGATGAGTTGAGGGGATCCAAATATTTCTCCAAGATTGATTTGAGGTCCGAGTACCATCAAATCAAAGTAAGGGAACAAGATATCCCCAAGACAGCGTTCAGGTGTCACTATGGGAATTTTGAGTTTCTGGTGATGCCCTTTGGATTGACTAATGTTCCAGCAACTTTCCAATCCTGTATGAACCATATCTTCCAGGATCATTTGCAGAAGTTTGTATTGGTCTTCTTTGATGATATTTTGATTTACAACCACACTTGGGAGGAGCACTTGCAACATATTGAGACAGTCTTACATATCCTCAAGGAGCATCATTTCTATGCCAAGCTCTCCAAATGTGAATTTTGCCTCACAGAGATGTTTTATTTGGGGCACATCATAGGGATATATGGAGTCAGGGTACATGAGGAGAAGATTCAAGCTATCAGAGATTGGCCTGAACCTAGGAATGTGACAGAACTTAGAGGGTTTGTGGGCATATGCACATATTATCGGAAGTTTGTGAAAGGGTTCTCACAGCTAGCAACACCTCTTACATACTTGAAAAAGAAGGGGGCTTTCCAGTGAACACCCACAGTGCAGAGAGTTTTTGATAAGCTCAAAGAGGTAATGAGTAGTTGTCCTGTTTTGGTTTTACTTGAGTTTTCTCAACCTTTTGTGTTAGAATGTGATGCATCAGGTGAAGGTATTGGGGTAGTCTTGATGCAAGGAGGGCATCCTATAGCCTTTGAGAGTAGGAAGTTTCTCCCTCATGAGAAGCTATACCCCATCTATGATAAAGAAATGTTGGCTATCATGCATGCATTAGCCAAATTCCGGTAATATTTGGTGGGGAAAAAGTTCAAGGTGAAGACTGATCACAACAGCCTTAGATTCTTTCTTAAGCAAAGGCAGCTTCAGGAAAGACAATAGAAATGGGTGAGAAAAATTCAGGCCTATGACTTTGACATAGAATATGTCAAGGGGAAGAGCAATACAATAGCTAATGCACTTTCTAGGAGGCCTACAACGCTGTCCATGAGGGGCCTGGACGCAGATTGGAAGGCTCAACTTCTAGTTGAGTACTCCAAAGATGACCTTGCATGCGAGATACTTGATGGAGTGGTACCAGATGAGAGATTTAAAGTGATGGATGAGGTTATCTACCACAAGGATCAGATCTACTTGGCTGAGAATTCTAAGCTCAAGGAGAAGATCTTAGTGGCCTCACATGAATCCCCACTTTCCAGGCATCAAGGTTTCACAAAAACATACAGATCTATTAGGGAGAGATTCTCAAGGAAGGGTCTCAAGGAGGATGTGCTCCGGCATGTCAAGGAATGTACCACTTTCCAACAGAACAAGGGAGAGCACTCTTATCCTGCTGGGTCGTTACACCCACTACCTATTTAGAATGGGAAGTGAGAAAGCATCTCTATGGACTTCATCACCGGCTTACCGATAGTGCAGGGTAAGGACTGTATCTATGTTGTTGTTGATAGACTAACAAATTATGCTCATTTCTTTTTCATTTCTGCACATTATATTACTTCACAGGTAGCTGAGCTCTTCTTCAGAGATGTATTTAGACTCCATGGTCTCCCTAGGACCATAGTGAGTGATCGGGACAACCACTTCATGGGTGGCTTTTGGCAAGAACTTTTCCAATTAGTGGGAACTGATTTGACCCCCAGCACCAGCTATCACCCCCAAACTGATGGGCAGACTAAGATAGTGAACAAGTGGCTAGAAGGCTACTTGAGAAACTATGTGTCTGGGTAGTAGAAAGCTTGGCTGCGGTGGCTCCACTTGGGGGAGTATTGTTACAACACTACTCACCATCTCTCTATTGGCATGACCCCATTCCGAGCCTTGTATGGATATGAGGCACTTTCATTTGCTGATGTTATGTTTGGGGAAAGTAAAGCTCCAAGGGCAAGAGATTGGATTAAAGATAACCGAGACATACTCAGGGCCCTCAAAGACAACATGGCCACTGCTTAGAACCAACATAATATGTATGCAGACCGTGGTTGGATAGAGAAGTAGTTTGAGGTGGGGGATCTTGTCTATCTATGACTTTAGCCTTACAAGCAGTCCACACTCAAGGTGAAAGGAGCTGAAAAGCTCAAACCATGCTTCTATGGGCCATACAAGGTGAAAAAATGTGTTGATAAGGTATTTTATGAGATGGAGCTACCTAAAGGGAGCAAGATCCACAATATCTTCCATGTATCTTGCCTCAAGAAGGCCATAGGGAGGAACGTAGTTGCCAACTTGGAACTTCCTCCAATTGATGATGAGGGCCATTTGATCTTGGAACCAGAACTAATCTTAGAAGCTCACTTGGAATAAAAGGGAAGAAATTGCAGCAAGGGAATTCATTCATTCATACTTCTTGATTCATTCTTATGACTAATTGCAATATTTAGTTTTTTAGCTAGAGTTGCAACACTATTCAGTGCAAGGGTTCTCATGCGGGAATTCTAGTTCCATTGTTGTTGCAGGTTGATTGGGAGATTCAAAAACGAGGTCTTGAGTTCCATTCTCATCACATATCTTGAGGAAGCCATCCTCTAACCTAGACTGCGCAGTCACTCTCAGTGAGTGCGTTATTTCTGCAGTAGCTGCAGTAGCTGGGGTTAGATCTACCCATTTGAGCTTATTTCAGGAGGGGAGGAGGTGATTTCCTCTCTAGGAGTTCTATTAAGGAGGGTAGTGAGCCTATTTATGTATTGTGTATTCCTCTTTGAGCATATCAAATATTTCTTAATACAGAGTAGCTGGGTACAACATTATTTTCAACAGTGTTGTACATTGTGTTGTTATTTTGTCGGAAACTCTTGCTGGGAGGTCCCAATGTGTTTGTAAGAGAGGTAAATCCTCTCATTTTTTATCTTATAATGAATGAAGGCTCCAGATATATGTTATTCCATCTATTTCAGTAGTTTACATAATAATAATAACTTTGTTTTTGCCTTCGGCATTTCTATTTTATGATGTATTGGGGTTATGATGCCTTTTCCTACATTGGAGTTGGGGAGATCTTTTTATTATAACTATAGTTATTTTTTTCTAATTCCATTATATATTTAAGTCATATACATCATATTCTTGAGGTTCCAAGCCCTGGACTGCGTTATTCTTGCACTGGTTCACTTATACAACGTCCTCAGTGGTGAGATTGCTGAAATTCCTAAAAAGGAATATCACACCCTTGCTTAAAACCCTATTACCACTCTTAGATGGAATTTTTCCTTGTAAAATACCCCTTTCCCCTTATTTCACCACTTTTCCCTTCTTAAAACCCCTTTCCCTAGTTAAAAAACACATTTTCCTTTGAAAAGTAAATTCCCCTTTACTAAGTTCCTTTTTCATTAAAAAAACATGCAAAACCCACTTTTTTTATAGTTTAAAAGGTTAAAATATATCGGGCCCACTCCATTAATACCCCTTCCGCTATCTATTACAAGTCAAAAAACCTCCTCATCAGCTCAGAGGAGAAGATAAATATGGAAGGAATACAAAGACCTAAACTAAACCTACTTCTGCCAAGGTAACGCACCACTATAACAGCACAAGAGCATTATAACGCACCTAATCAATGAATGGGCCACGTTAGTGGCTAGGGAAACACTTTTTTTACACTAGAGGACAACGTTACCCGTGTTTTGAGTTTGGAACGGGAAAAACCCACAGAGAATGATTTGAATTTCTAGTTTTTTCCCACAAGAGAGTTAGTACAAAATAGAAACTGCAAAGCACTAATCTCTTATTGGGCCTTGCCAAAAACAACTGAACTCTCGAAGAAGCCAAAAGCATGGAAGTTTAGGAAACATCTTGGGTTTTTCTATTTAGAACTGGTGGAAGGGGAAGGGCAATGATTGCTGTCTCCATCTCCTATAAAATGGAGCTGAAGGCTCTTGGTTCAAGGTCGAAGGATTGTCAAAGTTTTGAATACTTGTGAAGTAGTGAATTATTGTGGTAGTGTGAAGGTCAAAGGTCAAATAGGTTCATTGAGAACTTGTTGATCAAGACATCACCACATTGAGAGATAGAGAGATTGGAAGGCTGAGGAGGGCTTGGTACAACCGACGGTTGTAATCCTCCTTTTTATAAATCAATAGAACCGTATCTGTTTTTTCCATTCTATACGTTGATATCGTTATTGTTTTTCATTACTTATATAGCATGAGATGAATGGATTAGATGTGCATTGTTTAAATGTTTGTTATATATTAACTTAATTGATAGGAATGTATATTGTGATAGAGATTACACGAGTGCTTTGATTGATCACAGGGTCGAGATTTGGAGCTGGTGAAGGAGGATCCCCGCTTCACTGTTCAGCACTCTCCAAAAGACTTCAAGATCATTAAAGAGGTAATCTTCCATCTTATTCAATCAATTTATTTAAGTTGATATGAACATGCATATGCCTTCTTTGTGAACTATACAGCTAATCTTACTATCTGCCTCAGGCACCGGAAAGCCCTGAGAGGGATATTAGAAAACCAACAACCCAATCATTTTACCCTATAGCAGAATTGGCGACTCCACTAGATATTTCCCCATAGTTTCTGGACTATCGCTTTCCCCCTTTCCTCTTTCCTCTGTTCACAGACCCTTCTGACCAGTATTTATGCCCAGTAGACATTTCAAAAGCTCACAGAGTTCAATCTTGTTTCTATTTGACCATCTGAAGAACTTTACCCTGGCTAACGATACCTCTGTTGGTGTTCCAGTGCGTTATAACGTGGGCTCTGATTAAATACAGTGTGTTAGTCTCTGGATTAACATTGTCTTTACTCAGAGACAGTGCATTACTTAGCCAAAATTTGTTGTTCACTCCTGTGATTTTGTTTTGGTTGCAGAGTTTTTTGGCCATCAGTATCTCTCCTTGACTGAATCCGTGTGCTTGTTTACTAAGTTTCCATTTATGTTTATTAGCTCTTGTTTGAAAATTTAGTGTCAAAAGCATTTACTTTTTAGAGAAGAATTTTTTTTTTTTAGTTTTTCTGCATCGAGCTGAATTAATTCTGAAAATTTCCATTAAAAGACTATTAAGATGAGGTAGATAGATGTCTGAATCTTTAAGGTTGAAATTTGCTATTTGAATGTTAGTGCATGGATGTTGAAAAGAAACCTCTCCTTGTAGAAATACTCTTCATCGAATTGAATATTTATAGCATATTTTTGCATGGTTTCTTGAGTTAGAGTATCATTACATTTCATACGTCTGCTCCCCCTCCACAATACTAATAATCAAGTACACTAAGAATCAAGCGATAATAAAATCAATCACATTACTCTTTTTGAGCTCATACCAATAGTATTTTAGGCTAGGATCTTGGGTTAGGAAAAGTGAGAAAATCACCCAAGATCTCAAAACTTGAGACTAGAATCATTAACTAGAGAAATTCTACTGCACTCATATTATTGGGACTATTCCTTTACCAGAGCTCGGTGCGAGACAACACTTGGGTGCACAAGAAGGTAGCCCACCTTCGACTACATCCGGTGGGTATGCTATATATTGGGGTTCCCTTCGGGGATGTCGAAACTAGATGGGGGATCTAGGTGTTCTGCCCATATAGCATGTTGTCCTTGACCATGGACCCCCCTGATGATGTCTGTGATTTGAGGTATATTTAATGGCCATACTTTCTAGGGACTTACACAAGGTGACTGGGACGGGCTGTCCTGGTACCTGAAACAGATGGACCCACTCTGTCTTCGGTCTTTAGGAGGGTACTCATCTTCATGAGAGTGCTTACACCTATCGTCTGAGGTTCGAGCGAAGCTCTAGAGTGACCGTAACTGTACTTTCAACCAACCCTCTCTGTATACTATTGTGATACTGGATTTCATCACCAGCAAATGGTAGTTCTCAGATAGGGCACCCTATTCTGGCTACTTGCTGATTGATTTTAGAGAGTCCTTTTTTCTTTTTCTTTTTTCTTTTTTAGGTGTGTAGTTACTGTATTTGAGACTTTATAATACATCACATTTATTAAAATTTGTTAAAACTAAACAGGTCACTATGGCATCATCTGACCCACGCTGTCTGTCTCGACGACAGCAAGGTCTACCTCCTTTGACTCTTGAGGAAGAACTGAACCTTGGTGAACCTGTGCCTTCTGCGGAAGAGCAGTCTCCATTGACAAACCCTGATTTTCACATAACCTCATATCATACGGAATTTCCGGAGGACCCTTTCACGGAAGGTGTCATACCTCATTACAATCCTCCACTCACTGATCCGTTGGGGCCTGTGATAGTTCAGATTCCACCACACATTGACATGTCTTCGGCCGCAAAAACATCCATTTCACAACTCGCATCCACAGGGTCAATACCAATGGCAACCATCCTAGGTTTTCCACCATCCTCCCTACCATTTTTTAGTTCTATGCCATTACTTTGTAACCCAAGTAGTCAACATATACCTAATCCCAACCCTACGGTCATCACAATTGTAAGTAACTCATCGAGTCCTTCGGGATCTACTCCTACCGTGACCACGTTGGGACCTACGGTTACTCCTCCCACGAGTGTGACTACTTCAGTTCCTTTTAGCAACCCTTTTGGTTGGAACCCTTTGCTGAGTTCAAAACCCTTGGCCACCATACCAGGGGGAAGTGTCACCAGCACACAGATCACATGGAACATTTCACTACCCCTTCAATCTTTAGGACAAACTGGACAACCTATTGTTAACACTGTTCCCTTAAGTGGTTTAAATATCGCTGTAGGGTCTATGTCGTTGCCGAACTATGCAAGTAGTAGCATGCCTCTGGGAAGCTCTATTGCATCCATATGGACTAACCCACCCCAACCTCCATCTGGAATGGGACGACACTTTTACACTGGGGGAAACCAACCATTCGCCCTGCAATACAATATGCCCTATGGACAACAACCATATATCCTTACCCCTCCACCTATAGGAAATTTTTATCAAAGTCCTGCTTATCCTATTGGTAACACATTGATGGGCGAACCATATGGTCCAAATAGTCAACCAATACTTCCTTGGTTAGATTCGGGGGCAAACCCGCAATTGCCATTTTTGGCAGCTCTAGACATTCCCAACATCTATAAACTGACTAATGACCCCATTAATCACAACCCGCTCTGGCCTCCAGTATCACACAAGATTCCTTCTGACATCCCAAAGTTCGATGGGAAACAAGGGGAAGATCCAACCACACACATCACCACCTTTCATTTATGGTCTATATCTAATTCCATGGTGGATGATAGTGTCCGGCTTCGACTGTTTCCCCGCACCCTTACAGGCAATGCCGCCAAGTGGTATATTGAATTGCCATGCACCGCCATAAACACTTTTGGCGCTTTAGCGATGGAGTTTCTAAAGAACTTCCAATTACCAATCATATTTGAAACTGGAACGGAACTGTTAACCTCGCTGTGCCAAGGCACCACCACCCACATCTCTGATCACATTCATGAATGAAGACGTAGGAGGAGGCTAGTCAAAGCACCAATCTAGGATCATCTCTTATCTAATTGGTTTTGTAAGTCTCTCTTACCCCACATCTCTACCGGTGCAGTTACAGAATATCAATGCATTCGTCGTGCCCAACATTTGGATTTAATATATTCACAATATGGCACGCTATATGATTTACTCCCCAATGCCCCTGGTAACCCAAATCCTCCTGCTACTCAGAAAATCAGAGCTCACGCCGATGGTCTTGTTGGCACAATATCTGGTGTAGCCACAAAACAGTCTCGGGGGAAAACATCCCATCCATCCTCGGCTGTCACCGCCCCTAACCAAATGACTACTCTTCCTACCGCTAAGGTAAATTTTGTGCAAACTTCACAAAAACCTAGTGGAAAGAATAAGAAGAACAAGAAAAATACATCTTCTTCGGAAGAGCAGTCAGACAATCAGAATAATCCTAATCAGAAAAACGTTGCCAAAAATGACAAAGGGAAGGATAAACCCATGAAATTTCCTTGCAAGATCTGTGCGGAGGACCACTTGACATACAAATGACCTTGGTTGCAGGAATGCACCAATTTTATCGCAAACAAGGATTATGGGCGAACACCTGCCGTTCTTCATAATCCTTTCCCTAATCAATAGTAGCAACACCAACACATGGTTGACAACCTGCCATAACCCCATCAACAGGGCAATGGTGGTTCACATCCTTTCGGTGAAGGATCATCCGCCATTCTCAGCATGAGCCAAGCTTTATGGAAATCCTACCATAGACGCTCAAGAACCTGGTACTAGTTCAACTCCACCGCCGACAAACGATTTGCATATCGAATGGCCTACTGCTGATCCCGTGATTCATCCCCCCAAAGGGACACTTCGACGCATGACTCATAACACCTCTGCACGTGAAGCCCAAAAATACAACATTGTAGAAGATTTGGCGCAGGCACCGTCAGCTACGTCCGCTCTCGAAGTATTACAAACTTGTCCAGCACAAAGGAAAGCCTTGCTTTCGAAAATTGGTGGAATAGACCCCCAAGATTCTATGCTAGCTATCTTTGATATGGAAAAATCTCAGACTCGCCTCTCACACCAACTCGCATTCCAGGTGCAAGTTGTGTCGAAAGGCAGACCAATCCATCGCACTGTCATTGACGAAGGTGCTTCGAATTGTGTTATGTCACAAGCTTGCTGGCTCGCTTTAGGTTTTCCTACCTTAACACCGCCGTAAAATTCCCTCAAAGCTTTTGATGGCCACACGTTCCTCCGAAAAGGATACCTTGATATATTTCCCATCACTCTGAGTGGGAAAACGGTAACCATGGACGTTGAAGTCATAGATCGTCATCTCGACTATAATCTATTGCTCAGTTGCAGTTGGTCTTATGCCATGAACGCCATTGTTTCTTTGGTCTTCCAACTCATCCTATTTCCATTGGATGGGAAAATAGTCACAGTGGATCATTTATCCTTCTGCACCCTTGATTATTCCACGTTACCAAGTAGCACTATACCCCTAAAAGGAGGTTTTCCTGACTCTTACGTCAGTATTGGTACCGGTCTTCTAAAGGCATATTCCCTACTGGGTTTCTTTCCTCTCCCATTTCCAGAGATCCCAAATACGGTTGCAATGATATCCACCACTTTCGATGGCTCTATCAACCCATGGATCCTCCCGGCACCTTCAAACATTGATTCCTACGGAGATCAGATGCCACTCTCACCAGCCGAGTTGGCCTACCAAGCCATCCAAATTACATCTGAACCCTCCACTGCTATGGTTTAGACCAAAGGTACAAACCTCCCACCCATCATAGTTCTCTCTAAGGATCTCCTCAATGAAGTCTTGCCTACAGATGAAGCTATTTAAGAGATCATGTCTCTAGAAGAACAACCTTGGGGAGAGTTTCACCATCACGCTTTGATGATCGACTCGGACGTGATAAATACTGAAATCTCATCCTTTGACCCACCGGAGATGTTTCCCTCCACTTACACGATGGTTCAAACTATCGATTCAGAAGGGAACATGGGTAATATTTCTAAGACAATGCTCATTGATATCTCGGTCAAAATGGGTATCGTGGAAAATATTCAAATTGGAGCAGATTACAATCCTGAGGAAATTGCATGCTTCACATCCATTTTCAAGGAATTCCGCGATGTGTTCGCTTGGTATTATGATGAAATGCCTGGCATAGATCCATCTATAGTCAAGCACGAAATCAAGATTTATGACAATGCCAAACCAATTCGGCAGCGACTCAGACCTGCCCACCCGCGCAAAGCGGTCGCCATCAAAATTGAGGTAGAAAAAATTTTAAATGCTGGTTTCATCTATCCTGTTCCTTTGATGGAATGTGTTTCCAATTCGGTTCCCATCGATAAAAAACAAGGTACCATCCGAGTTTGTGTTGACTATCGTGATCTGAACGCCACTTGTCCCAAAGACAATTATCTTATGACGTTCATAGATTAGATTCTTGACGATTGTGCTAGATGTGAATCTTTTTCCTTCATGGATGGATTCTTGGGCTATAACTAGATTGCAATTAAAAAAGAAGACCAACATAAAATTGCCTTTATCTATCCTTGGGGAACATTTGCGTATCGTAAACTCCCATTCGGTCTGAAGAATGTTGGAGCAACTTTTCAGCGGCTATGGACTACGCTTTCCACGACATTCGACATATTGTACAGGCTTACTTGGATGACCTTCTGGCCCATTCCAAGAAACGACCTGATCACCTTGCTCATCTGAAAGAAATTTTTGCTAGGTGTCGATTCTACAATATACGTCTGAATCCTCATAAGTGCATATTTATGGTCGAGTCCGAGTGTCTGTTAGGTTTCATTGTCTCCAAGCACGGGATTAGGGTTGATCCCGATAAGGTTAAGGTGATTGTTGAATTGCTGGCACCACAATCCATCCTTCAAATCCAACATTTGCAAGGGAAGAAAATTTTTTTACGTCGATTCATTGTTAACTATGTCGAGATGATGAAAGGATTTATGCGATTATTGAGGAAAGGAACACTATACTTGTGGGATGACCAAGCTCAATAGTCATTTGATGCTTTAAAACATGCACTTGTTTTAGCCCCATTCCTTAGTGCCCCCGACTACTTACATGACTTTCTTCTGTACCTGGAAGCCTCACCATCCTCACTTGGAATGGTTCTGGTTCAAGTTCATAGTGACGACAGTGAACATGTGATATACTATTTGTCAAAAGGTCTAATCAGACCTGAACTACATTATTCATATGTGGAAAAACTCTCTCTGGTGGTAGTTTTTGTCGTCACCTCACTCCGACACTATATATTGCTGTGAAAGACTACGGTTATTGCTTTGGATAACCCCATGTGACACATCCTGTCTCGTCAAATTATTGGAGGAAAATATTCCAAATGGATCATAATCCTCCAACAATTTGATTTGGTCTTCACAACTACCAAAGCAAATAAATTCCTCGTATTCGCCGAATTATTATCAGACCTTCCCAGAATCGACCCCGGAGAAGTAGCTCATGATCCATTTCCTGATGAATCTGTATACTTGGTCGATTCTTTGGACCCATGGCATGGAGACATTTTTTTCTACCTACAAACCCAACACTTCTGCCCAACTCTCACGTTCGACGACCGTCGTCGTATTCGCCACCAGGCAAAGCACTACCTCATGCTAAATGATACATTATATCACCGTGGTATCGATACTATTCTCCAGTGTTGTCTCACTTTCAATGAAGCGAAACGTGTTTTGAATGACTGCCATGCAGGGGCATGTGGTGTTCATATTTTTGGCATATCTACTACCCAAAAAATCCTGCACGCAGGTTACTACTAGCCCACTTTGTTTAAAGACTACATTGCAGTAGTCCAGAAGTGCCATCCATGTCAAATTGTCACAAAGAAAATGCGTGCTCATCCTGCCCCCCTTCATCCGGTTATCTCCATTGGTCCTTTCGCTAAATGGGGAATTGACTTCATCACCTGCAATCCCACTTCAGAAAATGGACATAACTACATTGTGGTTGCGGTCGACTATTTTACGAAATGGGCGGAAGCCATTCCCACTTTTAAGGCTGATGGCGAAACTGCCACTCTCTTCCTATTCAATTAGGTAATCTGTCGGTTCGGCGTACCCCTATCTATTGTCACAAATCATGGATCCCACTTTCAGAATCATATGATGACCGAATTAACATCCATGCTAGGTTTTCGTCAAGATCAATCTTCGTCTTATTATCCTCAAGCTAATGGTCAAGTCTAATCCATAAATGGCATCCTCAAAACCATGATTCATCGATTGGTCAAAAACCATAAAACCACATGGCATCGGAAGTTTTATTCCGCATTATGGGCATACCGAACGTCAGTCAAAACTGCCACAGGCTTCACGCCATTTCAACTTGCATTTGGCCTGGAGGCATTACTTCCAATCGAGTGTGAAATTCCATCACTCAAACTCGCTGTTGAACTCCTGCCTGGCACCACCGCCATAGAAGAGCGCTTGCTCTTACTCGATCATTTGGAAAAAACTTGTCGAGATGCTACACTAGCACTTGAAGCTCACCAGTGCCAAGTCAAAGCTCAATACGAAAAATCTATCAAGCCTCGTTCTTTCCAAGAGGGTGATCTTGTTCTACTCTATGACCAGAAACATGACCTCTTGGGGGTAGGAACACTCCAATCATTATGGCTTGTTCCTTACATCATCACTAAATTCCTCTCAAAAGGGGCTTACGAACTTCAGGACTGTAATGGAATTCTGCTCGCGGAGCCCCGCAACGGGCTCTATCTAAATAAGTATTTTTTTAGAAAATTAAATATTACAGAGCAATGCAACACATAAAATATGCGGAAAATACAAGCACACAAAACACACAAAACCAGAGAGACACATATATACATGGTTCACCTAGTTTGGGCTACGTCCACCCCGAACAGCCAGTCCTTCCTTTCTATTATCCAGCAAAAAATGAAGAGACAAAACCTACAGCAGATCCGATGTAATATCCTCTATTCTCTCTCACAGTCTCCCTATCTATTTCCTGCTCAGAGAATACACATACATTAGATAGCCACAATACAATACCCTCATAAAAGTGAGGGGTTTCCTTCTAGGGAAAAAAGCCCTAAACTTAACATAACTTCTATCGTCATATCATCTGCCTAAGGAATGGCCCAGATTGACTAGAAATTACTATACTTTTACAAGGCAATTTTACATCTATTTTTGGCTTCGGGGGTGCTGCCCCCGAAACCCATGCCAGGGGACCGCTGGCCCCTGGACCCCGCGAGGGGGGACAAGTCCCCCGCGTACAAGGGTGTACAATTTTCTTGGGGTATACATCCAGCTAAAACAAGGATCTCTGAATCAGGAAGAAAATTAGGCTCCACACCCAACAATCTCCCACTTGGAGACTGATTGTAGCAACTCCATCGCTACTTCATTTGGTAGACAATGACTCCTCTTTGGACCTGGTTGTTCCTCATCTTCATCATCATCCTTGAAGACCAATTGAAACTGAGCACATTTTTAGTTTCTCCCTAGTTACAACTTTTGTTAGCATATCTGCAGGATTCTAGCTAGTGTGTATCTTTTCTAGCTTCAACTCTCCATCTTCCAATACTGACCATATGAAATGGTACTTGAGATGTATGTGTTTAGTCCTGGAATGAAATGATAAGTTCTTTGCAATATGAATGGCACTTTGGCTATCACTGTATAACATGCCCATATCATGCTTCTTACCCAATTCACCCATAAGCCTTTGTAACCAAATTATTTCTTTACTAGCCTCTGTAGCAGCAACATACTCTGCTTCTGTTGTTGAAAGTGCAACAACAATTTGGATTTTTGAAACCCAACTAACAGCTGTTCCACCTATAGTAAATACATATCCTGGAGTGCTCCTCCTGTTATCTCTTTCACCTGCCATATCTGCATCAACATATCCCTGTAGAGCAATGTTTGAACCACCAAAGTATAATGCTTGATTTTTGGTACCTCTCAAATATCTTAGAATCCATTTTACTGCCATCCAATTTTCTTTTCCTGGATTATTCATGTACCTGCTTACAAATCCCACTGCATGTGGAATATCAGGCCTTGTGCATACCATTGCATACATTAAGCTTCCAACTGCTGATGCATAAGGAAATTTAGACATATAATCCATGTCTTCTTGGGTCTTTGGGCACATATCCTTACTAAGTTTGAAATGGCTAGAAAAAGGTGTACTAACAGGTTTTGCATTGTGCATATTAAATCTTTTCAACACATTTTCTATGTACTCATTCTGAGACAGTGTTAATTTGTGATTTTTCCTGTCTCTAGTTATCCTCATACCAAGGATTTGTTTTGTAGCTCCCAAATCCTTCATTGCAAATGAATTTGCCAATTTTCTTTTAAGCACATTTATTTCTTGCATGTTAGATCCTGCAACAAGCATGTCATCTACATACAATAACAATATAATATAGCTGCCATCATTTTGCATGTATATCTCTTCCTCCAAATCTCCATGGAGAAATGATGTCTTTACATCTAACTGTTCAAGATGTAAATCTTCTGCTGCTACAAGACTTAAGATAGTTCTGATTGAATTCATCTTAACAATAGGAAGAAATATTTCATCAAAATCAATACCTTTCTTCTATGCAAACCCCTTCACCACAAGTCTAGCTTTGTACCTCTGTTTTCCTCCATCTTCTTCCTTCAGCCTGTAAACCCATTTATTCTGCAATGTAGTTTTACCTGCAGGAAACCTGACTAAGTCCCAATTCTGGTTATGCATTAATGAGTCCATCTCTTCTTCCATGGCTAGCTCCCACTTCTTCCTGCTTTCAACCTGCATTGCTTCTTCATAACATTCAGGTTCACCAGAATCAGTCAGCAATAAATAATATAATGAAGGAGAGTATCATTCAGGGGGTCTACTTATCCTGGTAGATCTTCTAACACCACTTTCAGGTGTTTGAGGTACATGTTGCTATTGTGGTGGTTGTTTCTTATTGTCATTTTAAGGCACCTTTACTTTTTTCAGTTATCTCATCAAGAACCGTGTATTCCTTGCTTTCTTTTTCCTGTTTATTTTCCTGCAACTGATTCTTATACAAGACCTTTTCATTGAATATTACATCTCTTCTCCTAATTATTTTGTGATTTTCATAATCATATAAGCGATAACCAAAATCATTAACACCATATCCAATAAAGGTACATTTCTTTGATTTTTCCTCAAGCTTTGTTCTATTTTCTTTATTAATATGGACAAAGGCCTCACAACCAAAAGGCTTTAAAAAGAAGTAGTTTACCTTTTTACCTGTCCATGCTTCCTCTGGAATACCACCATCCAAGGAACTTGAAGGCCCTCTGTTTATTAGATAAATAGAAGTATCTACAGCATCTGCCCAAAATTGTAAAGGCAATCCTGCATGCAATCTCATGCACCTTGCACGCTCCATGATTGTTATGTTCATCCTTTCTGACACACCATTTTCTTGTGGTGTTCTTGGAACTGTCTTCTCTCTACGAATTCCATGCTCTGAACAGTACCTATCAAACTCTTTGCTGCAATATTCACCTCCATTGTCTGATCTGAGACACTTCAACTTCTTTTCTGTCTCAATCTCAACCAAAGCTTTCCATTTCTTGAAAGTATCAAATACATCAGATTTATTTTGAATACAATAAATCCAAGTTTTTCTAGTTGCATCATCAATAAACATAACATAATAGCGAGAGCCACCGAGAGATGATACCTGAGTAGGTCCCCATACATCTGTATGCACAAGCTCCAATTTTTTGCTCTTCTTTTCTTTCCCAACTCTGAGAAATCTGACTCTCTTTTGTTTTCCATAAATGCAATTCTCACAGAAATCCAAATCAACATTCTTCAAACTTGGCAACAAATTTCTTGAGTGAAGAATCTTCATCCCCTTCTCACTCATATGTCTGAGCCTATGATGAAATAATGCTGCATCTGCTCTTTTGGAAGTTAAAGCATTAACAGAGTTAGAAATACCATTACATAAATACAATGTACCAACATTTTCACCTTTTTCTATTACCAGGGCTCCTTTGGTGACCTTCCAGGCTTTATCTATGAAAGTTGTCACACAACCTTCACCGCCTAACTGCCTTGTTGAAATCATATTTTTCTTTAGATATGGAACATGCCTTACCTCCTTTAATAGCCATTGGTTTCCATTCTGCTGTTTTACAAGAACCTTACCCATTCCAACAATTTTATATGGTTTATCATCACCCAAACGAACTTGTCCAAAATCTCCTTGAACATAGTCATGAAAATATTTTTTATCAGGTGTGGCATGGAATGAAGCCCCTGAATCTATAACCCAATAATTAGTAACATTTTCGAAAGAAAGAATCAAAGCATCTTGTAACAAATCACTTGTCACAATTGCTTCATGATTATTTTCTTGTTGTGCATCTCCTTCTTTTCCCTTCCAAGATCTACAGTCTTTCTTTACGTGTCCTTTCTTTTTGCATTTCCAGCACACTATCCCCGATCTGGACTTGGATCTGTCTTTCCTTGATTTACTGTGATATCCTGAGCTCTTTCCTCTTTCCATTCTTCTTCCCCTAGACTCTGCACTCAAAGCATTACCCGATGTCTCACCGGAGCTTTTCCATCACATTTCCTCGCTAAGGATAGCACCGACAACATCATCAAACTTTAAAGTACTAGATCCAGAGATAGAGTTACTAATGGCCATAAATAAACCATTCCAGTTTTCTAGCAATGAGCACAAGAATAACAGAGCTCTAACTTCATCATTAAATTTTACCCCTACAGAAATTAACTGACTGGTAACTATATTAAAATCATTTAAATGGTCTGCAACAGATCCACCTTCCAACATCTTCATATTAAATAGTCATTTCATAAGAAATACGTTGTTTGAGGCCGATGGTTTTTCATATAGTTTTTCCAACATCTGCATCAAACCCTCTGTTATTGTTTCCTTCGAAATATTGAAGGCGATTGATGTCGCAAGGCACAACCGTAATTTTCTAAGTGCCTTTCTATCAAGAATGTTCCATTTTTCATCTGTCATGGCTGCCGAATTATTTTATTTTCCGCTCAATGGTAGGTACAGATCTTTCTGATACAGATAATCTTCCATCTGCATCTTCCACAGCGGGAAATTTTGGCTGTTAAATTTCTCGACCCTAAACTTAGCATCTTCCGCCATTGCTCCCACTCGAACTAGGAACCCTTCTTTCCTACAAGTTTATCAGCAAAATATACCCTCGGCTCTGATACCATTTGTTAGAAAATTAAATATTACAGAGCAATGCAACACATAAAATATGCGGAAAATACAAGCACACAAAACACATAAAACCAGAGAGACACAGATATACGTGGTTCACCCAGTTTGGGCTACGTCCACCCCAAACAGCCAGTCCTTCCTTTCTATTATCCAGAAAAAAATGAAGAGACAAAACCTACAGCAAATCCACTGTAATAACCTCTGTTCTCTCTCACAGTCTCCGTATTTGTTTCCTGCTCAGAGAATACAAATACATTACACAGCCGCAATACACTACCCTCATAAAAGCGAGGGGTTTCCTTCTAGGGAAAAAAACCCTAAACTAAACATAAATTCTACCGTCATATCATCTACCTAATGAACGGCCCAGATTGACTAGAAATTACTATACTTTTACAAGGCAATTTTACATCTATTTTTGGCTTCGGGGGCGCTGCCCCCGAAACCCCCGCGGGGGGGGGGGGACAAGTACCCCCCGCATACAAGGGTGTACAATTTTCCTGGGGTATACATCCAGATAAAACAAGGATCTCTAAATCAGGAAGAAAATCAGGCTCCACACCCAACATATTTTTCCTAGTTTCGCACTAGGCATATGCTTTGTAATTTTATGTATATAAGTTTTGCCTATTGTTTTGATGTCTCTGGATATTTTTTTGGTTTTTAAGGTGTTTTTCTCATCCATAATATTTTTTCTTCACACAGATGTCGTCATCTTCCTTATCATACGTCAGATATGTAGACGGTGCTAGTCGACACACTAGACACATTACTTCAGCTGCTTGGGTTCTCTACACTCCTGAGTTGGAAATTCTTGGTTCTGGGGGAATCTTCCTAGGTAGTGACACCAATAACATTGCCGAGTACATGTCAGTGATCCAACTCCTCATGGAGGTGGCGTCTCATGACATCTCCAATTTAGTGGTCAGGCTAGATTCCCAACTGGTCATTATGCAGTTAAACAATCATTAACGCGTTTGTCATCTAGTCTTGTTACGGTATTTTTTAAGGGTGCAACTTTTAGAACGTCAATTTCAAACAATCACATTTGAGCACGTTCCTAGAGAACTTAATGCATTAGCCGATTCTTTGGCAAACTATGTGTTAGATTGGCATTTGTCACATTTGTTATAAAATATTTACACATGAGTATATATATTTTTATCCCATTAAAAATACATAAAAATTAAAAAACACAAAATCACCAAAAAGTATGTATATATATATGTCGTCGTGTCAAGTACAATAGTTACATCAAAAAATCATCCAAAACTTGGGTGTTTTACAAAAATTTGGCTATACTAAGCCGTGCTTTGACACTTATACATCTGCTCCACCAACTAGGCCTGATGATCATGATAACATACAACTGCTCTGGCTATCCTCCTCAGAGGCACCAGGTATCTCTCTGGCACACCTACGGTATGCTGCTACAAACGAACTAGAACCTATCACATAGGAAGGGGTGGTATACCCATACTCAAACCCTCTAGGTTTCTGGAGATCTCATGTAAAATCTGGGCATCATCATCCCCAGTGGCTTCCTCATCCTCAGTTGGTGTGCCAGCCCCGGGTAGCTGTAGTCCTCGCCGTGCATAGCGAGGGGCCCCAAGTGGGCAGACAGGTGCCACATATGTGTCAAGCAAACAAAGCTTCATGTCAAAATATAATTTTCACCCTATTTCAACAAAAAAATTGCATAAACATTCCAAAGACAAAAACAAAGTACTTCCTAGAGTACACTGATCATTTATTTCTTACCATCGAGTCCCCACTGGGTGCCAGAGGGCAATGCTAACTTTGGATTGCCTGTGAAGTTCATCCCTGCATAGGGATAATCCTCAATCATAATAATCTGGGAGTTCAGCCAATCAAAAAATCCATCATCAAAATAGTGGCAGACGGGACCCTCTCTAGTCCGCGGAAGCAAAGCTGCCCATCGAGCCTGTCTCGGCTCGCATGGGCCCAATGGCGCTGTAATGATCATGGGCCTCATCAATGGTACCCACTCCAGTAGGAAATAAATGATCAATGTGCCGTACCCAAACTCTCTCTGGGTATGGGTCTTGCATGCTGTGAGCTCTGCTTGGACCCGACGAACAACTCCATCACACCAATAAGAGGCTACATAAAATCCAAGGCTAGTAGCATCTGGGCCTTGGTGGCCACATGCTGACTCTTGGAACCTGCCAAGCGAACAATCATCCATAATATAGACCTCAGTGGTCTCAAAGCCACCCGTGCAATAGGCACCCTGTTGCTCATAGCCTCTGTGTTGCGTATGCAATGAGCAAGAATGATATTAGCAGTGGAACACAAATCTGCTCTGGAGCCCATCAAGTTGGGCCTCGGTCCACAACATGATAGGTCGGTCAAAAAGTACACATCATCCTTCTCAATCGAGAGCTCATTGCCCCCAATCCGAAAGACATGATGCCGCTTGTCCCATTGCTGAATCAACCACCTCAGGAGGTCCCCTTGACCCCTCATCAGTTCTAAACATGCATATTTTAGCAAACTGCATCTGCGGAGAGCCATCAAGCTTACAGTATCAGTAATCATATCTCTTTCTTCCCGTTCATGTTCTCTCTCTTACCAGATACTCATGATTAACAGCTAAATACCTGCAAATGCAACATTTTCAACCGATTAGAAATTTTATGGACCATTAAAAATGTTTATAAATTAGTTCCTAAAAAATGCGTTGCACCTAACGCTGGATATAGTGCAAAATAGAGCTCGCTAATGCACCCTTCCTTCACGAGACCTGCACTTAACATGGCTCCAGCATTGCTGGCCCACGTTAGCCACTAATATTTTTTAGGGCCTTCCAAATTTCCCATTTTGAACCAGCAAAACTTCACAAAAATACAATTAAATGATATCAGGAGGTTCTAGCTCTTATCTGGATCTCGCGGGAAGGAAAACCGTTGCCCGGATTGACCGCAATCGTCAGCTGAAGTTTTCACCCTTTTTCACCCCAAAGCTCCTTCACAGCATTCAAAACAGTGAAAATGAAAGTCTCTTGACCTTCTTATAGCCATTTCTGGGGCATGACTCTCTTAGCTAGTCGGAAAAAAGTCGTGAATTCTTGCTGCATATATGTTGCAACTGTTGATATTTGTTACTAACGTTCTGATGAGTGATCAAGATTTATATCCAGACATACACATATTTTGACCCTTTTATTGAGCATTCTTTTTACGGTATTTTTCTTGCTCATTAATCTGAAAAACCTCAAGTTCCCTTCTTCAGACTCGTTAAACTTATACGAAGTCAATTTCGAGCATTCTTTTTGTGGTTTTTTTCTTGCTCGTTAATCCGAAAAACCTGGAGTTCTCTTCTTCAGACTCGTTAAAACTGATATGAAGAAGCACTGAGTTCTTTTTAGGGACCTTTTTCTAGCTCATAAAAATGAAAAAACCTCGAGTTTCCTTTGTCGGGCTCGCTAAACTACCACGACAGAGAGTAAGGAGCCATTCTTTTCCTCTTTTTCAAAGCTCTTTAAATTGAAAAAGTCACCGAATTTTCTCCTCGTGACTCGTTAAAATTTCATGGAGAGCACCAAGTTTTTCTTTGTTGGACTCATTAAAATTTCACAAAGAGCACTGAGTTTACTTCGTCTCCTCGTACTCATAACAAAATGAGGTAGACGTCCATCAAACATAGATTTCTCACTTTTTTACCTTCGATGGACTAACTCACGAAAAATAAACTGTTTCGGGCTTACTATTCTCTTTTTGTCATGCCCGGTTATCAAGACATGACAAAGGTACCCCAATGGAGTTGTCTTTTACGACATTTTTTAGACTCTCTAAATATGAAAAATTCACTGAGTTTACTCGTCTGGACTCGTTAAACCTAATCATATGGGGCATGGAGTTGTCTTTTACGATATTTTTCAGACTCTCTAAATATGAAAAATTCACCGAGTTTACTCGTCTGGACTCGTTAAACCTAATAATATGGGGAAAAATTTGGACAAAATGGATACTACTTCTGTTACATTTCAGAAAGGTCGATTTGGCAGCAAAAATCTTGAACATGGCACTTCCCATAAAACTCTTTCACAGTTAGCCAAACCCTACCATCTATGAGTATTAGCCTTCATCTCCCAGTGTCCCTACACCGGTAAAATCCTAACACACTCTTCGGTGTTCATTAAAGCCTTAGCTGCCTAGTACCTTGTTACAGTGCCTTCTATTGGTCAAGCAGATCTCGCTATCTACTGCTCCTCTTATCAACCAAACCACTCATTATGCCAGAAATTATTTGTTGCCTGACATCCCCATTTGCTCTTCATTATCTCCATCACAAAAAAAATCATTTGGTTTATGTTTCATGTTGAATGATGTAGGATGCCTCAGTGCCTACCTTTCAACAGATCTCTTCCTCTCGACTTCAACATCTTATCTAGGAAGTTGATCCAGAAACCCATCAGTACCTAGATACTTGCAGACATCAGTGGCAGGTAGTCTTATGTTTGATTAGGATTATTCATCATTGGCCCCTGATCAAATGATTCTATGAGTGTTCGACTTCAACTCTTTTTATTCACACTAGCTAGATTGTATTGTGCATCTTAGGGACCATCATCATTATCGGTGGCCAGCTTTGCGTCTGTTAACAGTTTTCATTATCAACTGGTAATCAAACGATTTCTCACATGTTCTACGACAGCTCCTTCATTCACATGTTGAGAAATATGTAGTTTAAGTGAAGCGACAGTCAAGACCTTGGGGCAACGGTTACATCATTAAAGCTATGTTCCCTTCCCCAAGTTGCGATATTGTTTATGGAGACAGCTTCTTCAGCCTGATCCTGTCATGATAGACACTTCCACATTGTGCTCATCAGTGGACAGATTCTTCATATCTATGTTCTAGAGAAATCATGTTAATTAGGCTACTGAGCATGGGAATGCCTGACTCAAAGAAGATACGATATTTTCTGACATATGTTGATGTTTCACGTTTTCCTCAGTCTTTCAATATATTTATCTCTACTACACACATTATAAATTATTTCGGCCATCGTCTTCGTCTCTAACCTCACACTTTAGGGGGCATCTGTTACAGGTCAAAAAACCTCCTCATTAGCTCAGAGGAGAAGATAAATATGGAAGGAATACAAAGACCTAAACTAAACCTACTTCTGCCAAGGAACGCACCACTATAACAACACAAGAGCGTTATAACACACCTGATCAATGAATGGGCCGCGTTAGTGGCTATGGAAATGCTCTGTTTACGCTATAGGACAGCGTTACCCATGTTTTGAGTTTGGAACAGGAAAATCTCATGGAGAATGATTTGAATTTCCATCTTTTTCTCACAAGAGAGTCAGTACAAAATAGAAACTGCAAAGCACTAATCTCTTATTGGGCCTTGCCAAAAACAACTGAACTCTCAAAGAAGGAAAAAGCATGGAAGTTGAGGAAACATCTTGGTTTTTTATATTTAGAACTGATGGAAGGAGAAGGGCAATGATTTCTCTCTCCATCTCCTATAAAATGGAGTTGAAGGCTCTTGGTTCAAGGTCGAAGGATTGTCAAAGTTTTCAATACTTGTGAAGTAGAGCATTATTGTTGTAGTGTGAAGGTCAAAGGTCAAAAAGGTTCATTGAGAACTTGTTGATCAAGACATCACCACATTGAGAGATAGAGAGATTGGAAGGCTAAGGAGGGCTTGGTGCAACCGACGGTTGTAATCTTCCTTTTTATAAATCAATAGAACTATATCTTTTTTGTCCATTCTATGCGTTGATATCGATATTGTTTTTCATTACTTATATAGCATGAGATGAATGGCTTAGATGTGAATTTTTTAAATGTTTGTTACATATTAACGTAATTGATAGGAATTTATATTGTGATAAAGATTACACAGGTGCTTTGATTGATCACAGGGTCGATATTTGGAGCTGGTGAAGGAGGATCCCTGCTTCGCTGTTCAGCGCTCTCCAAAAGACTTGAAGATCATTAAAGAGGTAATCTTCCATCTTATTCCATCAAGTTATTTAAGTTGATATGAACATGTATATGCCTTCTTTGTGAACTAGACAGCTAATCTTACGTATGCCTCATGTTGAAAATGGCAACAAGAAACAGTGAAGGAGGCCTCCTGAAGCATCTTTCCTAATCCTAGTTGGAAAGTGATCACCTAAACTAGGTGGGGACCACACATGTGATTTTTGCGAAAAAAATCTGTTTTTAGACTATGTCTATTTTTAGACATATGGAGCATTGGTCATGTTGGTAAAAATAGATGGGACTCTATTTTTGTGACCTATAGGTCGATAGGTCGATGTCTATTTTTAGACTGCCTATCCTAAAAATAGGGAAGTCAAATATTATTTACCCTTAATAATATTTGGACTCTAAACTTCAGTTTACTCATTTGGAGCACTTCGGTTTGACCCTCAGAGGTGGGGCATGCAACTGCCAGAAGGAATTACGCTTTTCCTATGAGTTAGGTGAGCTAATGCATGGTTGACTTCAGTTAGAGCTCAAGTGGCGGAGTTCGGTGGAGTTGATGCGACAGTTAATGGAGGTGGTGTTCTGGTTAACTAGTTGAACTAGTTGTATTTAGTTTAACTGGCTAATACACTAGAGATGAGTTGTGTGAATTAAATATTATTTAATTCACAAATTATTAACTCATTATTCAACTAAAGAACACATCGGTTTAACTCAGTGCATGGACAGTTCAGTGGCGACAAGTGAAAGAGGTAGATGAAAGGGTTGAGTTAGCTATCAGTTGCGACATTAGTTGTGCATGAGATTTGCACCACACTTGGAGGAAATTACCAATGAAAATTGCGCAGTTGGAGCCAGTGAGATTCGAACTTGGATCTCTATTTAGACCAACCTTGATTGCGCAATAGAGGCAGGGAAATTAGTGGGTGTGTTTTGAACCTGTGACTTGTTCAAAACCAAGCTAGTTTTTGTGTAGCTTTGGGAGATAGTACTGAGTACTTGTGAGGATTTTGTACTATGTATTTGCTGCATGTTCTCTCCATTTATAATATACTATAGCTGGGGTTTTTCAGCTATAAGCTTTCCCCATACATACTGTGTTAATGTGTGTGATGATTTGATGTGCTATCGCTTCTATTCTTTCCGCATGTGACAATTAATTGTAGAAGAGATTATGTGTTATGCATGCAATTCGAAATTGATGTGTGATCAGGTTAATATCCATTGAATAAGTGATTTATTCAGAAAATTTCTACATGGTATCAGAGAAATATTAATTGTCGAGATCTATTACGATGATTACAAACTTATTTCCTCGGACAGAGCCTGCATACGGGCCAGATAGCCTCCAGATTCATCTTTCTTCGGAAAGTGAAAGGTTTGGCAAAAGCCCATGCATTCAATCTCTGATTTGGAAATAATTTTTTCTCAAGTGTAGATCGGAAGCGATTGAGTTATCATCTGGTGGCGAAATTCAAATTTGTAGATTTGTTTTCTTGGTGCCGCGGCGAAAATGTCTTTCATCGGGTTGCGACTCGAATATGCCTTGGAAGGAAGTTCAAATTATGTTGCATGGAAGGATCGCATGGAGGCTGTATTAGATGATCATGGGCTGTTGGAATTCGTGGAGAAAGATATTCCAAAGCCTACTTCTAATGATGCTGATGTTGTGGAAGCCTGGCGAAAGAAACAAGCAAAGTGTCGAAGGATCCTGTTGGAGGGCGTAAAGGATCACATTGTATCCAACCTGCATGGAAAGGCTTCTCCATATTTGATGTGGAAAGATTTGACGGATATATACCAAAGCAAGAGTGACCAAAGGAAGCTGGCGCTCAAATATAGACTCAAGAACATCAAGATGGAGAAAGGCGACAGCATCGCAAAATACCTCACGAAGTTCACTCAGTGCAGAGATGAGCTGGGAAGTGTGGGGGTGACTGTCGAAGATGAGGATATGGTGGACCTGGCTATCCTTGGTCTTCCAAAGGCTTGGCATTCCTATCAGGATAGTGTCAATGGTCAGGAGAAGTTTCCTGGGTGGGAGCGACTGTGGTCGGATCTCATGCAAGAGGAGATCAGGAGGACTACCAGGGATGGATCTTCATCAAAGGTATCTGATGAAGAAGACTGCGCTTTGGCTGCCAAAGCAAGGAAGGGGAAGGGCAAGGAGAAGGCTTCTCAATCTGGTGCAGATGGTAAAGAGCGTGACATGTCCAAAGTGAAGTGTTTTCACTATCACGATCATGGACATTACGCCACGAATTGCCCAAAGAAGAAGAAGAACAAGAAGGCTACTAGAGCTGTAGCTGGTGAGGCTCTTGCCTCGCAATTTGAGCTGTAATTCTCATTGATCACATGCATGTTGTCTAGTGCATTGGGATCGGGGTGGTATATTGATAGTGGTGCTTCCTTTCACATGACAGGAGATGCAAATCTTTTCAGTGACTTGGTGGAGAAAGGTCTCCAGATGCATGTTGAGTTGGGCGACGGTGGACGATACAATGCGACCGGCATTGGTACCATAACCTTTTAGAGGGAGTTAGGTAAACTCATTCTTTTACAAGATGTATTGCATGTACCAGGTCTAACAAAGAATCTGATCTCAGTCGCAATGTTAGAGGATAAAGGGTATGAAGTTGTCTTTAGAGAAGGAAAAGTTTTCCTTCGGCACAAGGCAACGGGACAAGTCAAGAAGGTTGGGATTCGGGCAAAGAATCTCTACAGACTTGAAGTAGATGGGATGTCTACGGAGCTTCCTAATTTTGGGAAGCGGAAGGAAGACATGCAACCGAAGCTTGAGAGGGAGCAAGTGTTGCATGCAGGCGAGAAAGACATGCAATTGAAGCTTGAGAGGGAGCAAGTTTTGCATGCAGGTGATAGTGAACCTCTGGGTGTGGAGCAGCCACAGGAGGATCATGGAGTGGAAGAAACCACTCATGCAGAGAAATTTCGTGCTAGACGGGCAGAGGGAGTGCATGCAGCTATACCACCAGGTATGAGGTGGGGCGACATGCATGAGTAATCCCATGAGGAGATTTCTGGGCAGATTCATGAGATGGTGTGGATCTCATGGATTGAACCTGGCTTCGAGGTGCCCACAGCGCAGCAGTAGCAAGATCAGTTGGAGTGATGCAGGCAGATCAAAGTGACAGTGTCGGATACTGGAGCGCGGATCAGATTTGACAGCAAGTGCAAGAGTACATGGGTGCAAGAGTTCAACAGCGCAGTGGTTCCTGATGACATGTGCAGTTGGCCAAGCAGAAGTCGAAGAATTTGATGATAGATGCTAGATGCATCAAGACTGATTGATTTTTTTGGAGCCTATTCAGTTTCATAGGAGTTGCAGAGCAGATGCATGGAGTTGCATGGCGCTTATGGAGGTTGCAGGGCGAATGCTTGGAGTTGCATGTCGCATGCAATGATAATCCTTTCTTGTTGAGAGGGAGTGTTGAAAATGGCAACAAGAAACAGTGAAGGAGGCCTCCTGAAGCATCTTTCCTGATCCTAGTTGGAAAGTGATCACCTAAACTAGGTGGGGACCACACATGTGATTTTTGTCGAAAAAAATCTATTTTTAGACTATGTCTATTTTTAGACATATGGAGCATGGTCCGGGGATTCCAGTATGAGATTCTTGGAGCATTGGTCATGTTGGTAAAAATATATGGGACTCTATTTTTGTGACCTATAGGTCGAAGAGGTCAAAGTCTATTTTTAGACTGCCTCTCCTTAAAATAGGGAAGTCAAATATTATTTACCCTTAATAATATTTGGACTCTAAACTTCAGTTTACTCTCTTGGAGCACTTCAGTTTGACCCCCAGAGGTGGGGCATGCAGCTGCCAGAAGGATTTACGCTTTTCCTATGGGTTAGTTGAGCTAATGCATGGTTGACTTCAGTTAGAGCTCAAGTGGTGGAGTTCGGTGGAGTTGATGCGACAGTTAATGGAGATGGTGTTCTGGTTAACTAGTTGAACTAGTTGTATTTAGTTTAACTAGCTAATACACTAGAGATGAGTTGTGTGAATTAAATATTATTTAATTCACAAATTATTAACTCATTATTCAACTAAATAACACATCAGTTTAACTCAGTGCATGGACAGTTCAGTGGCGACAAGTGAAAGAGGTAGATGAAAGGGTTGAGTTAGCTATCAGTTGCAACATCAGTTGTGCATGAGATTTGCACCACAGTTGGAGGAAATTACCAATGAAAATTGTGCAGTTGGAGCCAGTGATATTCGAACCTAGATCTCTATTTAGACCAGCCTTGATTTCGCAATAGCGGCAGAGAAGTAGTGGGTGTGTTTTGAACCTGTGACTTGTTCAAAACCAAGCTAGTTTTTGGGTAGCTTTGGGAAATAGTACTGAGTACTTGTGAGGAGTTTGCACTATGTATTTGCTGCATGTTCTCCCCATTTATAATATACTATAGCTGGGGGTTTTCAGCTATAATCTTACCCCATACATACTGTGTTAATGTGTGTGATGATTTGATGTGCTATCGCTTCTATTCTTTCCGCATGTGACAATTAATTGTAGAAGAGATTATGTGTTATGCATGAAATTCGAAATTGATGTGTGATCAGGTTAATCTCCATTGAATAAGTGATTTATTCAGCAAATTTCTACACCTCGGGCACCGGAAAGCCCTGAGAGGGATATTAGAAAACCAACAACCCAAGAATTTTACCCTATAGCACTATCATTTTAACTTATTCGCATATTTTATTAAACCCCCGTTTAATATATATTTAACCCATATTATATTAATCCTCGCATGTATATATATCCCAACCCCATGTAATGTATTTTCACATATTTACTTCCTGCTTTAAACATCTCATTAACCCCCCATGCATTTTAACTGCTTTGCTTTAATACGATCCCGGGTCCCACTTTTATTAACCCTACTGATTATATATCCTACCCCATTATATTACCCAACCCACATCTATTATTAACCCATTTCGCACATATACTATATAACCCCATTAAATATTCCTGGTCCCACCTATCAAATCCCCCCTATTCGTCCATTCGTCCGATCAAGATTCATTAGATCCAATGGCCAATAATTGCTTTCGCACCCCAGACAGTCCTCAGTTTAAAGCTGGGGGGGCGAAATGAGTGGTTTTTCACACCCGCCAATTTTCTTCATGACACTCCTAAGTTTTATTGCATCCTCCATCCTGAAACCACCAACCCACCTTTCATCGTGTGATAACCACCATACCACAATTTTGTTATACGATCAAACCACTTACTATTTGAAAGTTAAACCTACGTGCCATATGATTAACCAGCTCCGATAAAAAAGTAATAAAGCCCACTCATTAAACAATTTTTCACCATTTCTGTTAAAAATTGTGAAAAATAACCTCTACCGAACTATTTTAAAGCCAATCCAGACCAGAATTCAAGCCTTTTGCTACCAAAGTCTTTTTTGACCTAGTTTAAACCTTTACAAACCAGAGTTAAAGCCTGTTGCGGCCAAATACCCTTCTGCAGACCGAATTAAACCATTTCACAGGTAATCCTAAGACTCTTGAAGCCATTACTTAAGCAAGAAAGTAATAAATTGATAATTAAACAAGTTAAAAATGGCCTCCCAGAGTATTATAAGTGTAAATCCTCTGCAACCACCTGTAGTTGATGTTGAACACACTCCTCTAGCAGACAAAGAATTCAACCTCCTAGAGCTCCACCACTGGAGCCATGATAAATTCATAGACCAGGATGATGATATCCACCTTTGGGACTAAAACCTACCAACGTACATATTCCCATAGACCTTCCAGATCCTAGAAATCATCAAACTCTGTCAGATTAATTAATTTCCCAATAAAAGAGCCCTAATAACCCCAAGCCAAGATATTTTGTTCACAATCACTGCAGAATCAATAAATAAAATGTTACAGATCTAACCCAAGCCTGATGAAGCCTCATTATCAATTGAAATCCTCACTGAACTATATCTGAAGCTGGAATTTCCTATGAGGTTTCAAATATTCCAAACCTTCCTCCCTCCATTAGTAGAAACCCCAAAGATTAACCCTCGATACTCGGCTTCCATTTTTTCAGTGAGAACTAGACAGATTATCACAATGCTGTCATGCATTCTAGGGTATTTTACTGATGAATATGTAGATGCCTCCATCCTTGTTTTTCTTTCCATTTTTTACCCAGGACAGCCTCCAGCTTCAACATTTAACTTTGCTCAGTATCTATTAGATTCAATCCATGAGAAATTAGTTAAATTACGAGAGGAAGGAGAGTTAAGTATTCATCAGTTTTGTTTCATTTGTTTATGTATTTCCAATCAGATAGGTTTGCAGTTAGCCTCCAAAAAATAGACACAGAGGGTAACCCCCAATCTGTATTCTTCTATACATATTTGATTAAAAAGGATTCCACAAAATTCAGCTACAAGGAATTCATTGATTCATTTGTTCATCCAGTTGCAACATGCTAAGCAATAGCATTCAACGTAGGGTCGATGAAGAGATAAAGAAAGTGTTGCAATTGTCAGATCAAAGTAGAACATGAGACTGGTATTTATACCAGAACTATACTGAAATTATAGTGTATGGATCCCAGCTTATTCCATACAAGCTCCCCAAATACCTCCCAATGAGGTTATTTGCATTAGAATACATCAAGCAGATCCTAAACTCAGATGAAGTTAATTTCTTGTCGGCAAAGAAGAAAACTCAGTTTAAGATTAAGAACTAGCTTGGTCCTTTCATTTGCAATAGTAGGAATGTTGGTCAACAAGCAGACAAGTGTTTACAAGACTTCAAGTTCAGTAATAGTTTCAAATGGAAATATGATCCTTTGGGATTCATCGGTAAGTTAAGAGTCAAATTCAAATTGATTCCTTTTGTTCATGAGTTAAAACCAGAGATAGAAAAGTATTCCAACCAGTCAGAGTGGTTGGAAAATACTTTTCAAGAAGTGGAGAAACAGGTTGATGCTAGTTCAATCCTACATACTCCAGCCCCACAAGATAGGAACTCAAAGAGAGTAAGAGAGGAAGGCTCTTATTTTGCAGAGATTGCTACTGATACCAAATTCAAAATAATGTACAAGAAGAAGCCCAAGCTAAATCCAGTAATTGAACAAGGAGAGATAGTTGACACAGTGGAAATCATTGATACATATTTAATTGTCAGGGATAATGCACCTCCCACTTTTTCAGAGGAAACTCATCAACCATCAACCTCAAGTGCTTAGATCATTCAGAAGCAAAATAGTGTAGATGTCTCTTCATCAAGAAAACTAGTAGAAAAATAAAAATATATAATGGATAAGTATAAAGAAATCAAATTGAAGAATGAGGCATTGAAAGCTGTGAATTATTCCCAATATTGGAAACAAACTCCTAGTGATCAGAACGGGTTACTTTCAGCCTATGATTGCAAGACTAGGAAGATGCAAATGACCTTTTTACATCCAACAGTGCAGGCTCCAAAATCATGATCATCAGACTACAGGAAAACATCCTTTGAAGTTATGGGTAAATATGTACATCCTATAGATCAAATTGAATTTTATAAACAAGCAGGAGAAATGATCTATTCCACTATGACCGACAAAGCTATGACTGTCCAAAAACTACAAAATTCTCTAGAAAATATCATAGCACAGTTGAAACTATAGAAGGCTTCTTCACAAGCCAAGGATAACATAATAAAATCACTTAAAGAATTGGTCATGGAGGTTTGATATGATCCAAATAACATCAAAGCAACTGAAGAGCTTATCAAGAAAAATAATGCAGACATTGTTGCATTGAAGAAGCAGCTGAAATTACCTCCCACTGAACATCCACAAACTAAATAATTTTTGGAGAATGAAAGACAGAAAGATGAAATGATGAATCCCATCATTCAATCGATAGCTCAACTGAAAGAGATGGAGAATGAAATGGATAAATTAGTGCAGGAAAAGAAGGCTATCATGGAATCAATTACTATTACTTCCATTCCCATAGCCTCAACATCAACTTCAGTAGCCACAACAGTCCCAACTACTACAACATATCTAGCGACAACAGAAGTTTTAGCAACATCAGCAACAACAACAGCCCATCCCAATGATGAGGTGGGTAAATTGATTAAAGAAATGCAAGACATGTCAATCCAAACAAATGAGATTAATAGACTTAAAGTACAAGTAAAAAGTATAAAATATGAAAAGAAATTGGCATAGGTAATGCATAAGGCTTAAACAAAAAAATCAAATAGATTGATTGATAGGATACAGAACTTAGAAAAGGAATTGACATTGGCAGATCCTTTGGCCTGGGAAAAACAACAACTATGGGCCAATATCATTAACTTTGTTAATGATATTTGACCATATATCCAAGTTATCTTTGAGCAGAAATATTTGATAAAAGAAGAAAGTGAAGCTATTCAGAAAGTCAAAGAAAAGCTTGAAAAGAAACCAGAGGGGGCCACTAAGATAATTAATTTTCTCAATTCTAAGAACAAGCATGAGTTAGAAGAAATTGGAGTAAGTGACAGAACTGAAACAATCCTAGAGGTTAAAAAGGTAATTTCCAAGAGAAACTTGATGACAGAACTTGAAGATAAGTGTCAAACTATGGAGCTAACAGTAAACAGATTCATGAAAAAAATTGATGTTTTCAGGCAGAAAGGTCTGCCTAATCCATTATTGATTAATGACATACTAATGAGGTAGGAATATTATGACAAAAAGATCAGAGAAGTGGCTAAAGAAAATTCCAATAATTCCAGTTTGAAAAGAACTCCTACAGGTAAAGTACTCTATCATATTTTTGAAAATCTCTTTTACCTCCATCATGAGGTAAATCATCTTTGTAAACAAGCCTACATTCACCAATTACACTGAAGTAGATGAGAATTACAGGAGAATGATAAAGATCAAACTTCCAGATGAAGAGACTTGGGAAAAATTGTATGATTTACTGGGATAGTGAAAAGTAAAAGTAGGTAAAAGAGTAGTCAGGCTAAAGAGTAAATAGAGTAGGCATATAAAGATGAATACAGATAAAAGATAGAGTTTAAATATAAAAAATAGAGTTAAAAGAAAAGGTTCGATGACAACCAGCGTAAAGATGCAGCCAACATGAAAGAAACAGTCAAAGAGATAAGACATCAAATATCAGTGAAGCAAACATCAAACCAAATAAGTAGGGACAATTATCATTAGTTAAATAGGAATCTCTATCTTCTTGCATGAAGATATTTTATTTCCCTTGAATAAATCCTAAATCAGTTTTAGGATATTTTGTATTAATTGTTTTATAAATGCTTTAGTAATTCAAATTATTGAGGGTGGATTCCTAAACATTTCTATAGTTTTAATTGATCTAAATACCTGAGAGTTCATTGTACCATTTTCAAGTCAAAAGGCTGGACAAGTAATTAAAGCATTGCATTATAGGATTCATGTGTTGAGCTACTTCAGTGAAGTATATTTCAATTGTTCATTGTTATTTTCTTAAGTATTCCATAAACTTGCATTTTTTTCCAAATTTAAATGTTATAACAGGAATATTATTGCAGACTTTGTTTAACTACACTCTGTTCTGAACTGTTATTCATTTTAATGTTTTCTTCTGATATCTGGATCTAAGAATCCTTAATTTCTCTCCCATCCTAATTGACCTCTTTCACCTCCCTTCATCATCCGGTTTAAGGAATCCTTAACTGCTCCTTGATCCCGATTGAAAACCACTTCACCATTCAGCCTTTAAATATATGATTTTGCTCAAATACCCTACCCTGTAAACACTTCCTTTAGAACTCGATTCTATCATGTTTTCTTGATATTTTGACTCCATAGCCCAATGGAAAAGTAGAAAATACAATTATCCATCTAATTTAGTAATTCCACCAAACCAAACCAAAATCAAATCAGTCTTACATAACTAGCCTAAAATCAAATAAAAATAACAAAGTTAAATTGCCCTCTTTGAGCATTAGGAATTCTAGATCCTAATCTCAAAAGTAGGTTGATAGTTACCTCTAAAATTTCTTGAACACACATAACAACCCTGGGAAATTTTGTAGTGATAACAAACCCTACATTTAAAAATTTCTGCAGTTCATTTTTTATAATTTCTCGTAAAGCAGGGTTCATTATTATTTGTTGTTGTCTCACAAGCTTGGAATTTCCTTCTATGAAGATATGATGAATGCATGTGCCCAGGTGAATACCCCTCATGTCTATATATACCCAAGCAAATGTATCCGAAATTTTTTTTAATGTCTGAATTAATTGTTACTCTTTTTCAGGAATTAAGGAAGAATTGATGTTTAAAGTTTTTCCAGGAAATTTTCCAATTACCTTACTTCCACATTCAGTCATTGAATATGTAGGGAATGTAAAAATAGGGTTGAATGTAGTTCAGTTGTTGTACTATGCTCATAAAATTTTTGTAGGTCAGTAATTATATCTATATTATTACTAGACATCCCTTCTAAATGTTGTGAAAAATCAAGATTAGAAATACAACAATTTATCATATTTTCCTCAATGTTTTTCTTAATTCTCATGGCTTGGGCTATTGTCAAAAATGGTTGGGTACATTCTTAATTATGTTCTTCTTCTTCAACCCAATGAGTATTTTCTGATCTTAAGAGGGGTTTAGTAGGGGGGTATAGATTGATATGGTTAGTTTCAACTCCATGAGTGATTGTGATATTTAGAGACCTACACCCTATGCAGGCATCTTCCATAGCTAACCAAGGCCTCCCCAAGATCAAAGGATTCCCTCCCAAGTTGGTTTTAGGTAGAAGAAAATAAAAGCCTATAGGGTACTCCCAGGAATCCAATGAAATGACAATGTCTTCTAATACACCCTCTGGCTTTACCTTAGACCTGTTTGCCAACTGTAACATAGTATGAGTAGGAAGTACGTCAAAGGATCTTATGTGAGATAGAGTCTCCATTATCATTACATTGATGGTTGCACCTAAATCGATTAGAGTTTTTCTTATCGGATGCCCATTGATAAAGGTGGTAACCATAGGGATTCCAGGGTCTGCATATTTCTCAGTAGCAAATCTAGTGGACATAAGGCTTGCAAGTTTCCCACCTACTTGAATTGTGGAGGGTTATTTCTTCTATCTCATTGCTTTCTTCGTACATAGTTCCCTCATTGTTTTAGCATAAATTGGGATATCCCTAATTGCTTGCAGTAACAAGATCTTAATGCATACATTTCTCAGTTCAGACACAAGAACAAACTTGGGTTTTTTTATTTTCATTTGCAACCTCTCTGGAAAAGGAGGATGGACAGTATGGGACGAGGAAGGTTCTTATGACTTTGAAGTGGTTTGTTCTGCTAGTTTAGGTATGTTTTCTACTTCAGGCGTGTCCATAGTGTCTTCCTCTATAATCTCTTAAATTTTCCTAGGTTGAGTCATCACTTTTCTTGATCGGAGTTTAATTTCTTGCAGCGACATAAGAAATTGATGTAGAAAAGGAACAAAAATTTCCAGCATAGGTTGTGGTGCAATACAATAGGTAGGAAAAGTGGGATAAGTGACCACTCTAATATTGTGAGCAGATTGGATGGTTTTATTGTTGGATTTGGATACTGGTTGGGCAGGAAGTTGTGTGGGACGAGGTTGATTTGGTGGAGCAGACAATTGAAGTTGTTATTGTTTTGGTTGAACCATTTGTTGCAGTATGGGTTGTGGTGAATAGAAATTTTGAGATGGAAAATTCTTTGCACTAGGGTAAGAAAATTTCCCCTACCAAGGTTGTTGTGGAGGTCACGGCTGCTAGGGAATTGGAATATTCCACATCTGATTCTGAGTATAAGGAATTTGAAAATGTTGTTGTGACATACCTGTAGGACGTGGTTTCCATGGTTTTTGAGGTGCCATTGCATATAGTGCATTGACATCTCCCTGATCTACTAGATATGTTGTTGTAATCTCTAGAAGAGAAGGACATTGATCAGTATAATGATCAGCCTCACAAATTTGGCATACCTCTATACTGTCTACAGGACATTCCCTCAAGGGGTGTTTCTTCCTACATTTAGAGCAGAACATAGCCAAGGCCTTCTCCACTTCCTTCTGTTTCTTCTTAGCATGCAAAAAATCCAATTATGAAGACAAAGTACTAATAATATTAGTCTTAAAATTTTCAAATAAATTACCCACTTTAGCTCTGGTTACTCCAGCTTCGAAAACTAGTTTGATGAGTGATCTGAAATTGATTGTTAGTTAATGTTGTGCTAATATATTAGTTTCATAATTAACATGAAAGTGCTTTGATTTTCTTATCATACAAGGGTTTATACATGTGCTTATGATTGAAAATTCATTAAACTTGATGAAATTAAGTGTATTTTATGAACTCAAAAGCATGGAAACTCAATGTTGAACAACAACATAATAAAACACAACAAGCACAAATACACAAGTTTTTTATGAAGGAGTTCACCCCTCCTGGGCTACATCTCCTTGGTCCAGCTTCATAGTGTGGCCATTTGTATTAGCTTAAATTGTGCATACAATCTCCTATTTCCTTTGCAACCTTCTCCAATGGCTCCAAAACATAAAAATATACCAAGAATGACTCTTCCTGAACCAAAATTGGTCAAAATTTTCCTCACTTATGGAAAAACCAATTTTTCCTAGTTTTGCTCCACTAAATGTGGAGCTACTCCACATTTGGCAGGTCCGCTAAACCTTCCGCCAACATAATCCACACTTAATTAAGTGATAAGCATGTAGTTAAGTGGCGTTAAGGCAACGACGCCAAAATGTGAAGCGATAAAAAGGGTCTTTTAAACTCCTAATTACCTTCACATTAATTATCAACCCAGGGACGACTTTTTATTTCATGAGTGTACTTAGTCTGAGGCGGCTATTTACTCAAGAGTAATGTTTTGCAGTATAGTGCTTAAAATCCAAAAGTAAATGAAAGCTGGAAACAAAATCTAATTGGAACAACAAGAAATTGAAATGTTCTAAACTAAATCATTCACTCAAACAACCATCAATCGAGGATACAGTAGCAATAACTCATTCCTCTGGATATTGATGCAATTGAAATCGAACCGGAACAAGAAAATCAATCTGGGAATGAGGAAGCAATAACCAATGTTCTCTACAGTTGAGAGTCATGTTTTAAAGCAATTAAAAGGAAATCGAAATTGAACTAAAGCTGCTATTGAAAGTAAACTAGGAAAACTCTTTAAAAGCACTCTTGCAATGAATCAACAGAAATGAACAGCAAAGCTTCATCTAAAAAAAATGATTTATTAATGGAAAGGAATAGCAATGCTAAAATACTAGAATTAAACAACAATCTTAAATGGAACCGAACAGCAAAACTAAGTCATTAGAAAGACACAGCAACTATAAATGTAATTGAATCAACAACCTATCAGCATGAACATTAATCACAGTTATTGAAGCAACAGCAATCGTAGTTATAATTGAATAGTAACTTAATTGAACAACCATTGCAATTATAACTGAGCAGTGATTAAATGAACCATAGTCTTAATTAGATAGCGCAGCATTAGATCAAAATTATCAGCAGGACATTTCAAGTTATAATTAATAATTCTATCACTCACGCAATCCAATTATGATTTCAATATAACAAAGCAATTCTGCGAAATGTTCATAAACAAAAGATTACTGAACAAAACAATTTAAAGAAATGAAAAGGAAATCAAACCATCACACGGCAGCAATTGTAAAGATATGATACACAGCAGCAGCAATTGTAAAGATATGATACACAGCAGCAGCGTACTCCACCAGAGGCTGGGCCCTTAGCCGCCAGCGGACGCTGCTGGGTTACTTCAGAATGAAAAGAATGAACAGCAACTCCCAAATCATGTATTAATCAGCAAATTGTGGAATCATTACAATAGCAAAGGCTTGAGAATTACAGCATGCAACAATCCCTATCCTATCATGAATAATCCACCATCATTCTTCATCATTTTTCCATCATTTTTCATCCCCAAATCATCCCCATCTCTAATCTCTGTTTTCATTTAAATAGAGAGAGATCAGAGAGAAGTTACAATAAATATAAGTATAACATGATTTCTATTACAAAATTGGTTTGCTTCTAACCATTTGATCAACAAGAATAAGGCGAATTTGGCTTTGCAGCTGAGATTTGGAGGACGGCCGCAACAACAAATCTCAGAAAATCGTGCTCAAATAACCCTGCGTTTCTCTCCGTAAAAGCCGAATTTGGGCAAACCGTTCTTTGATAAAGTTAATTGGGTCCGTTATGGACAAAACCCATGTTTTGGATTTTCCCGATTCTGCTTCATTTTCTTGAAATCTCAACCGCAAAACCGTCACTTCTTATTCCAGCGAATTTCTGAGTTGGCACTTTTAATGATCAAATCTTCAATCTGGAAATTATCTTGGAGGCTAAAAATGGTGAATAATGTTACAACTGATTTATTAGAACTATAATCATCAATTTATTAGAAATAAAGGAGAATAAATAATATTCATTCATAGAAGCATAAATCATCATAAAATGGATTTATATAATAAATTATAATAAATGACATGATGAAGAATAGTAGAAATGGGTGGAATAAGTGTTCAAAAGTGATAATAATAATGGCATATTAACGACCCAACACAATGATAGAATGATGACTTGGTAGTCCAGTCAGCATCTCAGGAATCTTCAAGGAATATTCTCCAGTTTTCAGCGAGCGACACTATGACAAATGTCATCACCAGATTCACCAATGTTTCTTGGGGAAGTTGAATTTTTCTCCTACTCCTAAGTTGGAATTATCTATGGTGGTTTATTTTTATTATGGTGGAATTTTTTAGGTCAATGGGGAAGGGCCATGTGGCACAATCAGAGGCTACCATGTGCATCCCCCATGGAAAGTTTGGCTGGCATGATAAGTTTTATGCAAGGTTGAAGTTGGGCACATTATTAATTTTATACAAGGTTTGAACTAAAGGTTGAAACCAAAAATCATGGCAATACATATATTGCATATCATATCAACATATATTATCCAAAGTTTTTATACTATGGTCAAGCCATATGCATGTTTAACAAAATTTTATGGTGGGACGGGGTCAAACCCACGACCACTCGCACCATAGTCCAATGCCTTACCACCTCACCTTTCGCCGTGTTCCTTAACCATTTGGGTTCTTAGCGCTATTCAAATTCTGTCGGCACTAGATTTGGGGGTCTAGAGGGGGCTAGCCCCCTCCCACATGTCTGCATGCTATGACCAATGGCTAAGACAAAAATCCGGTAGAGTTTGTTAAACCATATTAATTATGTTAATCCATGGTCTAACCATGATAATCCGAGATTTGCGGATAAGTGCAGGTTAGCACTAAACGTGCCTTAACGCCACTTAACTACATGCTTATCACTTAATTAAGTGTGGATTATGTTGGCGGAAGGTTTGGCAGACCTGCCAAATGTGGAGTACCTCCACATTTAGTGGATTTAACTGGTGGACTTCCAGAATTAGTGGAGCAAAACTAGGAAAAATTGGTTTTTCCATAAGTGAGGAAAATTTTGACCAATTGTGGTTCAGGAAGAGTCATTCTTGGTATATTTTTATGTTTTGGAGCCATTGGAGAAGGTTGCAAAGGAAACAGGAGATTGTATGCATAATTTAAGCTAATACAAATGGCCACACTATGAAGCTGGACCAAGGAGATGTAGCCCAGGAGGGGTGAACTCCTTCATAAAAAACTTGTGTATTTGTGCTTGTTGTGTTTTATTATGTTGTTGTTCAACATTGAGTTTCCATGCTTTTGAGTTCATAAAATACACTTAATTTCATCCACATAATCCACATTTGTTTTTTTTGCATGTTTGCATTTTATGATTGTCCATTTTTTTGTTCCTTTCCGAATGGAACAACACTTCTGCACTTTTCATTTTTGTTGTTCCTTTTCCAAAGGAACGGCACTTGCGTTTATGCTGTTCCTTTTCCAAAGGAACGACACTTTTAGTGTTTGCTGTTCCTTTTTCCAAAGGAACAACATTTGCATTTTCACATTTTTTATGTGTATTTTTGCTTTTTGGTGTGCATTTCCTTTGCGTTTCCCTACACGGAACACCACTTTTTGAGTGTTTTTGCTGTTCCTTCAAAAGAGCAACCCTTTGGGAGTATTTTTGAGAGCAACCTTTTCTTCCTCTTGTGGGACTATTCCTAGTTCATCTCAACCACATTTTACTGATTCCCCTTTATGGTATGAAGTACACTATTTTTATAAGGACAAGAATTATGGATTCTATTGAAGTGAGTTAATATCATTCACGTTATGATCTTTAACAGGACAGCTCCTTGATGATAGATTATTTTCAAAAGGGACACAATTATTTATATACTACTTTACTGCATTGTTTTCTGTTGAACATGATATTGATTGATCATCTTAATACCATGTTGGTTCCACCCTTCTGGATTATAATCTTCTCTGTCTATAATAAATGAGATTATGGGTATATTTTTCTATTGACATGTTCAACTTCTTCCACCATCCTTGCTCTTAAGGAGTACTGAGCCTCCCTCTTTTTATCATAAAATTGTGTAATAACAACAAAATTTTGTTCATAGATGGAGGATAGGGGGTCTCATTACGAGCCAGCCTACCATGTTCATAAGGTTGTAAGAAAGTGACATTCCCATTATGGCCACCACACCAGGGTTATGATCCATTGGATAGTCAAATTATCCTTGGAACAGGAGGTCTCACCACGAGCCGGCCTGATCACTTTTGCTACATCCCAGTGAATGGCAGTGTGGTTATCTGGTTACCACGCCAGCACACTGATCTCTTCTGTAGAACAGCACTGTCACTCTCCATTTATAAATTGAGGATCCTGGCTCATATGGGTTAAAAAGCAACCCTGCCGAGGCTATGGACGCCTGCTGGCAGCAGAGGCTCTGCTTATGGTATTGAAGTTATATCTTATCGTCAATTATTACTATAATACCCTTTTCTTATTTTTTTTCTTTTTATCAGAGAAGATATTTCTTTAATTTTCCCTGTTTTGAACCTTTATGCATGAGAAATTTTTTTATGATCAATCGTATCATTTTCAGCTAGAATACTGTCAGTAAAACATTTTGGCATATTGCTGTCCTTTTTCTCTTTTTCATAACTTATCATCAATCCAAAGTGTCCTATCTTTTATTCATAACTATCTTTACACACTCTGCTCTCATTATAACCATAACTCTCGTTGTCCTATCATTGATATGTGTACTTTGCTTTATTTACTGCAATATTGTTCATTCCCTTGCCTTGCTCTCAGCACAACACCTCTCATACGCTTTATGGTCATGGAATTCATTTTCCAATTAGAGGGGGAATGTATGCATTATGGGATAGCATGCGATATGATTACTACACTCTGCCATAACTTGTTGATTTGACAAAAGTTTTTCTGACTGAAAGTTTTGCATGCATCTTATCTATTTCTATTCAAAACTAACACTATGGATTCAAGAACATTGTATGCAAAATAGTGTTTTGTTTACAGGAGAACAACAAGTATGGGCAGAATTCTATTCACAGCATGACCACACTATTGCAACTAACAGAAGAGGCTCGAGCAACTCGCGAACGTGCACAATTCTTCCGACATGATGTGCTTGCCTGGATTCTACCTTTTGCATCACTTTCAGCACCAACTCTGCCTACATCAGCTTCAACAAATGCCAGTCCATATATGTCATTCCACATTTTTTCTTTTTGGAGGTAAAACTTGAGGTAAAATAGCATAATTTTCTGATTTATTACGAATTTAGGAGAATTTACTGAAATCCATTTTGAGCATTATTTATCATCCTTCATTCCACATCTTTACCACTTTTGCTTTTTCAGCGGCATATCATCTTTCAGTTTGGGGGAGTGTTGCTTTCATTCATTTCTTTCTTATGACTATGCCATTCATATTCTTTATCATCCATTGCTATTCTTATTCATTCTCAACACCTCCCTTATTCCATGTTGTTTTACACCAAGCATAGAATTCAACAGCTGGTAGCAACCACCTCTATTTGTTTTCTAGCATCGCATGAGGGCATGCTAATTTTCAGAGAGGGGGAGGAATTGCTACGCATGATGGATGTTTTCTATTTTCTTTCTCATTTAAGGCATACAATTTCAGTGTAGAAATTGATTTCCATAATATTTTTAAAACTACGAACTCAATTCTTGTGATTTTTGGAAAACACAGACGTATCATTAATACAAACCCAGACAATTTCAAGATAAATTGGTTAATAAAATTTCGGAAATCATGCACTCTCAGCTACAGTCATTTTGTTTATATCTCATGATCCATGCATCAAAACAGTCTGATTTTTGGATCATAAAGGCATTCATATATTATAAATTTACTTGCCAACCAAATTTCAACAAAAGCCGGTTTGTAGTTTTTGAGAAAATGGTTAATGAAGTTTGCTGTTACTTATATCATATTTTGTTGCAACTTCATATATACATATAGTTGAATGTCAATATAAAAATTGTTATGCCTTCATCAAGATTACTAAAAGTGAATATTCATTAATTAAGGAAGAATTCGTTTGTTCTATCCATTTCATGAGCTGAGATGAACATATTTTTTATTGCTTGGTTAACACATGGGTTTTTGTCTTTGGGTTGCATGAGGACATGCAATATATTCAGTTTTCGTTGCATGAGGACATGCAACATATTGAGTGTGGGGGTATGTTGGGTCGTTAATATGTCATTATTATTATCACTTTTGAACACTTATTCCACCCATTTCTACTATTCTTCATCATGTCATTTATTATAATTTATTATATAAATCCATTTTATGATGATTTATGCTTCTATGAATGAATATTATTTATTCTCCTTTATTTCTAATAAATTGATGATTATGCATGATTTTATCAATGCTAGTTTTAATAAATAAGTTGTAACATTATTCACCATTTTTAGCCTCCAAGATAATTTCCAGATTGAAGATTTGATCATTAAAAGTGCCAACTCAGAAATTCGCTGGAATAAGAAGTGACAGTTTTGCGGTTGATATTTCGAGCAAATGAAGCAGAATCTGGAAAATCCGGAACATGGGTTTTGTCCAGAATGGACCCAATTAACTTATTGAAGAACGGTTTGCCCAAATTCGGCTTGTACTGAGAGAAACGCAGGGTTCTTTGAGCACGATTTTCTGAGATTCGTTGTTGCGGCCGTCCTCCAAATCTCAGCTGCAAAGCCAAATTCGCCTTGTTCTTGTTGATCAAATGGTTAGAAGCAAACCAATTTTGTAATAGAAATCATGTTATACTTATCTTTATTGTAACTTCTCTCTGATCTCTCTCTATTTAAAATGAAAACAGAGATCAGAGATGGGGATGATTTGAGGATGATTTGGGGATGACAAATGATGGAAAAATGATGAAGAATGATGGTGGATTATTCATGATAGGATAGGGATTGTTGCATGCTGTAATTCTCAAGCCTTTGTTGTTGTAATGATTCCACAATTTGCTGATTAATACATGATTTGGGAGTTGTTGTTCATTCTTTTCATTCTGAAGTAACCCAGCAGCGTCCGCTGGCGGCTAAGGGCCCAGCCTCTGGTGGAGTACACTGCTGCTGTGTATCATATCTTTACAATTGCTGTCGTGTGATGGTTTGATTTCCTTTTCATTTCTTTAAATTGTTTTGTTCAGTAATCTTTTGCTTATGAACATTTCGCAGAATTGCTTTGTTATATTGAAATCATAATTGGATTGCGTGAGTGATAGAATTATTAATTATAACTTGAAATGTCCTACTGATAATTCTGATCTAATGTTGCGCTATCTAATTAAGACTATGGTTCATTTAATTACTGCTCAGTTATAATTTCAATGGTTGTTCAATTAAGTTACTATTCAATTATAACTACGATTGCTATTGCTTCAATAACTGTGATTAATGTTCATGCTGATAGGTTGCTGATTCAATTACATTTATAGTTGATGTGTCTTTCTAATGACTTAGTTTTGTTGTTCGGTTCCATTTAAGATTGTTGTTTAATTCTAGTATTTTAGCATTGCTATTCCTTTCCATTAATAAATCATTTTTGTTAGATGAAGCTTTGCTGTTCATTTCTGTTGATTCATTGCAAGAGTGATTTTAAAGAGTTTTCCTAGTTTACTTTCTGCTAGCGCTCAAATTTGCCACAGGCTGAAGAAGGCGAGGTTCGAGGCAACATCAAACCAACCTTAGCCTCGTAGCTAGCCCTACGAGGACAGGAGAGGGCTCTCTCCGGGTCTATCTCAGCAAAAGGTTTTCAGAAGGGCTGAGATGACCAAAAGCATAACTGATCTTAGGCTAGTAAACTGATAGAAAAGGGTTTTTTTAATAAATGGGGTTTTCTGGGCTGTGTGGGGCAAAGACAGCAAGAGCAGAGATCAAATGAAAAACACAGATTATCTCCTGAGGCAAGGTAAGCATGAAGTTTAACATCAAATTGAGATTAAATGGAATGGCTGGACTGCTGAGGAGTTGACAAGGGCATAGAAGATGAATCCTTGTCAAACAGAAGAAAACACTAAATTTGAACAAACTTAAAGGCAGAGCATATAAATTATGAATTCTACCTTAACACTTCATTTGTTCAAATGGAAACGATCATGAAATGACATAAACACATAACAAGCTACATATGAAACAAAAGAAGACACAAATGTTAAATCTCATACCACAGGAATCTCAGGGGTCAGAGCTGCATTTTTAATTAAAATCTCTGTCAAAATCTATACAATGAAGCTCTGTTCTCTCTCCTACACCAACGCTCAGAATTCTCCCCTCTACAAGTGATTTTACAACACATTAAATAAACTATGAGAAATGCTAACTAATCGATTAAAATAAGGGGCAGTTACATCAATAATCATGAAAATAGGAAAAATCTGCTCTAAGAGGAATAGCGTTGAATTTGTTTTTTGATGACCAATGAATTGGTAGAACCTGTAGCTGAATTTTCTGAACTGCAACTGAAGACCCAAAATGGACTAACCAATTCGATTTGCTTTGCTGGGATAATTATCTGCACTTCTGGCTTCTGACTTTGATTTCCATGTTACATTTACCATTTGAAGATCTCTGCTAGCCAATGATTAAGAGACAAATATGGAGCGCAGATCCATCTGGATTGTTAATTGAAGTCATTAAATAGGAATCGAATCCTATTTTTCTGTTGTGGTCGATATCTTCTTTCTAATTTAAAGTATTTTGGCTCCGTTTGAATAGCGCTCTTGGGCCATATTCATGAGTCAGCTGTTGCTACCCAAATCACTGCCTCTGCACACGCATAAGGTTATACAAAGATGCGTTCATTCCACACCTTTGTATTTGTTGTCAGAACGACATACTGAAATCAAACATATATGTTTGTATTCCCTATTGGAGCTTTCTTAGTTTCTAATTCGTCCAAAAAGCAGAGCCTCTAGTTTCAAGGCCAATAATATAATGACAGGAAATAACAAGCATGAATGGACGACGTTTGAAATGTGCTCTTTTGTATGCCTTAATTCGGATAGAATATACAAAGCGTTCATCGGAGCAGATTTGAAGTAACGTTATGGTACATGGAGCAGCGTATTGGAGAGCGTCAATTTGCAAATGTTTTCTCACATATTTGGCAGCATGCTTACTTATTATCGTTTGGATTTGGCATATTATTACTTGCAGTTGGCTTATCGATTCCTTTGTACCTGTTTGAAGGCCGCTGGAGGCAATTTAAATCGAAACTGGGCGCTCAAATCGACCTTTCTGAACTCTGCTGGCAAGTGGGTCGCTTTTTTCCAAGTGGGTCGCTTTTGCCCAAGTGGGTCTCACGCGTTATATTTTGCACTGTGAAAAACGCCCAGGTGGGTCGCTTTTGCCCAAGTGGGTTGCTTTTGCCCAAGTGGGTCTCACGACCTCCCAACTCTGTCAACAATGCTCCAAAACTCGATTTCGGCCTCCAAACTCCAGACACGATCTGATATTCATTTCTTTGTTGTGTAGGCTCCCATTTGGATGCATTCCCTTGTTTGACCAATGCGCCAAACTTTGACAAATCCTTCAGATGAATTTCTGGTGAAGGGACGCTTGAAAAGCACTGCAAGGCCTTCTAAGAAGAGGCTGCCTCAACTATGATCTCTGTATGCACCCTTGAGATATTTTTATCAGCTTGAATTGCCACTGCACAATCTTTCCAACCAACTTTGTATGTTTTTTGAGATATCAAATAGTAATTAAAACAGTAGACCCATCAAACACTGTAATGGCCAAAATCAGCTTAGACAGATTTTTCTAAATAATGTCCCACACAGGCAGAGTTTGCTAGCTTTCGATTTCACATACCATTTCAATAGCTTCTAAGGTAATTGCTCTACAAAAGCAATGTCAAAATCCTATGTATGTGAATTATAATTTGAATCCAGCATGAATTGTGACTACTCCGCCTGAAAGGTCTCATATTCGACTTTCTCAAAACCTGCTTCCTCAATCATTTCAGCGAACTTTTCCTGAGATGGAAACTATGTTTCCCTCTAAAGTGAAGTTTCTTTCTATGGAAATATTTTAGATATTCCAAGTTTATTTATCTCCAGAGGTATCTGCTCTTCAAATTTTCTCCAAACAACATACAGTAGCTATGTCATCCTCCGTTGAATAAGCCACATGGTACATTCTCTGACTTCATATAAAGGAAACACTATATTCTAATCGGTGGAGCTCTTCTTAGTTCTGTCCTTCCAACATCTGACATGGCAGCAGTATTATCTGTAGATCTCCAGCTTCAGCAGAACCAAGAATATGCCATCTCATTTATGGAATTTTCAATACTTATGATAAGTCCTCCTCAATACTTATGATAAGTCCTCCTGTTTACATAGACTGACGGGGCTATTGAACCTAGCAAGATGACCAGGGCCTGTATTTCAAAGTACTCCATGATGGAAGGCTCTAAAATGCAAATTTATAAACAAATTTGTCGATTTCTTCTTCAAAACAGGGTTTTGAATAAGAATCAATATCACATAACTCACTGAACCTTCCTCTAGTCTGCAAACAAAACCCTGAGCTCAAGAATTAAAATGACTCTTTTCTGGACCAGAGTAACATCAGTGACTGCAAATGACAAGAGATGAACCTTGGTGAATTTGACTGCAGCGGGCTGACAAGACGGAGTCTAACACTTTCAATAGCAGCTTTAGTTCAATTTCGATTTCCTTTTAATTGCTTTAAAGCATGACTCTCAACTGTAGAGAACATTGGTTATTGCTTCCTCGTTCCCAGATTGATTGTCTTGTTCCGGTTCGATTTCAATTGCATCAATATCCAGAGGAATGAGTTATTGCTACTGTATCCTCGATTGATGGTTGTTTAAGTGAATGATTTAGTTTAGAACATTTCAATTTCTTGTTGTTCCAATTAGATTTTGTTTCCAGCTTTCATTTACTTTTGGATTTTAAGCACTATACTGCAAAACATTACTCTTGAGTAAATAGCCGCCTCAGACTGAGTACACTCTTGAAATAAAAAGTCGTCCCTGGGTTGATAATTAATGTGAAGGTAATTAGGAGTTTAAAAGACCCTTTTTATCGCTTCACACATTGTTTTGCACAATTTTTACCTGTTTAGGAAAAGGAACAACAGACCATAACTTACTCAAATGAACTTGGATTTTGATGAAACAAGTTTTTTTGGAATCCTAGTGATGAGCTCTATCTTGTCACTCTGGTTTGAATAATTTCTAAGCACTTTCATTTTTTAGCTAAATATTGAGCTCTGATCATTCCTCCCCACTAGAAGCCTTTTGGACCCCAAAAGATATTATCAATTGTTCAGGAGGTGAGGGTAAAGCTCCCTCACCCTTTCACTCTCCATCCATTTTTCCTTTGAAGGATTTTTGTCCCTTGAGTCCCACTCTAAGGTATTCGACAATATTCCCTCTTCTTGAAGTTCTAATTCTTCTGTCAAGTATGACATATTTTTGAAGTTCATCAAGATATTCTGGTGATAAATCATCTATTGATGGCAGCTAAAAATTCTCTCCTTGATCATCAATCAAAGGAGGCTCAAACAATCTCAAATTCTCAACATTAACGACAGAATTTATTTGCATACAAGGAGGCAAATCTAGCTTAAATGCATTAGTACCAATCTTTTCCAGAATTTTAAATGGACCATAATGGATTGGCTTGAGCTTTTTACCTTCCCCTTTCAATATTTCTTTGTTTATACACAACCAAAATTCATCTCCAACCTGGAATTTTTTATCAACATGGTGTTTGTCACGCCTTGCCTTGTAGTTTCTTTGAATCTTTTCAAGTTGTTCTTGCACTGTGTAATGTATCAATTGAATTTTCTCAATGAACTTCCTTTCCTTATCTATGTCACTATGACCATCTATAGCGACATCTTTCTCAAAGATGAAGTCCAAAGGAAATCTTGTGAAGTACCCAAAACACGCCTCAAATGGCGATGTGTTTGTGGAAGAATGCTTTGCCCTATTGTATGCATGTTGAATGTAATGTAATTTTTCATCCCACAACTTGGGATGCTTGCTGCAATAACCTCTAAGAAGATGAATAATTGTCCTGTTTACCACCTCGGTTTGACCATCTGTTTGTGTATGAAACGTTGTAGTCTTCTTCAAATTTGTGTCCATCATGTCCCATAATTTTGACCAAAAATTCTCAAGAAACCGGGAATCTCGATCACTTACAATGGAAGTAGGAAGATGAAAATGAACCCATACATTTTGAAAGAAAAGATTAGCAGTTTTTTTAGCTGTAATTTGTTTCCTACATGGCATAAAAAGACACATTTTTCTGAACCTATCTACCACAACATACAAGTAATCATGACCTTTCCTTGACATAGGAAGACCACCTACAAAATCCATTGAGATACTCTCCCAAGGATGTGAAGGAACCGGAAGTGGAGTGTACAATCCAAGTTTCATATTACTAGGCTTACTTATTTCACATAAACAACATCCTCTAATAAAACAAGATACACTATCAATCATGGCCAATAACAATACCTTTGGAGATTCGCCACTATCTTGCCTACACCAAAATGTCCAACAATCATTGATGTGTGTGCCCCCTTTATGATATTGTTTCTTTCTCCTTGTGGTATACATAACTTTCCCAAGTGATACAACAAAATATTATGCACATGATAATATAACTCTTCATTTTGGTTTCCTTGACTCAATCTTTCATACACATCTTGAAAATCACTATCATATGCATATTGTTCAATGTAACTTTCATGCATAACTGAATTGTGCTTGAGTATAATAGATGAATTTACAATAGGCCTAGAGAGAATATCATCTAACTTATTGTATATTCCCTTTTTGTAACTGATAACCAAATGAAATTTTTGTAGAAATTCCATCCATTTGAAATTTCTTGATTGTTGTAACTTTGACTGTGATTGTAAGTACTGCAATGGCTAATGGTCGGTATGGATAATGGTCTCTTTTCCCATCAAATAGTGCTTCCATTTCTTTACACTTTGTACCAAAGCATATAACTCTTTGTCATAGGTGTGATAGTTAGTCACAAATCCATTAAAAAATTCGGAATGAAATGAAATAGGCTTACCATGCTGCATGAGAACTGCTCCCATAGCATAATCACATGCATCTATTTGGATCTCAAATGGCTATCTAAGATCCGAAAGACAATACCAGTGTTGAAATTATCTTTTGCTTTAAAGCATTGGATTATTTTTTTTGCATATCTCCCCAATGGAATACTTTCTTAACACTTGTCAATTCATGTAACAAAGCTGCAATGGACGAAAAATTAGCAATGAAATTCCTCCAATACTATGTTTCCCCAAGAAATATTCTTACCTCTGTAACTGTATTGTGCTTGGGCCAATTCAGAATGACCTCTACTTTGGAAGGGCCGATCTTCAACTCACCTCCTCCAACGATGTGTCCCAAATACACTAAAGAAGTCTTGCCAAACTCACACTTTGACATCTGTAAAAATAATTTCTCTTTTTCCAAGACATCAAGTACCTTGTTCACATGCATGACATGTTCTTCTCTTGATTTGTTGAATATAAGTATGTCATCTAAGTAAATAATGATGAAGTCATCTAGAAATGGTATAAGTATTGTTATCACTCCAATAATTTCCTAGGGTTGTGTTGTGGCCAGCAACAACCCCCCTTCTTATTTGGTATTAGTAATAATACTAAATAAGTAGGGACCCTTAGTTTAAAAATTCAAAAAATTTATTGTTGTTTGTTTTCATTTTCAATAAAACTTACTATCATTAACTTAAGAATTTTTTTTTGGAAAATATTTAAAATAGACTTAAGTTTATGATAGATTAGAATAAAACCTTTTCTTTGAAGAAAATATCGCATACATCACAAAAAAGTAACATGATATCCTTTGCAAGGCAGAATCTTCTAAATTGTGATAGCGCAATCCAAAAAACTATGCATTAAAATATTTATCGCAAATCGCATATCGCAGAAAATATATTAACGGATACTTTTCATATGTTATATTTTGCGATATTGCGATGCCGCGATATTGCGATTTCGCGATGTTACTGGTTGCGATTTGAGATATTGTGATTTTTCGATATTGCAAAGCAAATCGCAGATCGCATTATCGTAGATTCTTAAAGCTCATTGTACGAAGAAAATCTTTCCGTAAATTGAGACCCGTTATGCGCCTTAATGTCAAGTTAATGGATGGATTGTCAATTATTAATGAAAAAGGATTTTGTTTTGATTAAAAGGTTATTTCGCGTTTAAATAATATATTTCATACGCCTTCATCATTTAAAGCTATCACGTCACCTTTCTCATATCATTATTCTCACTTAATTCCTAAAACTGCAGGCGTGAAGAACAAAAGACTATACAAAGCGATATTCAGATCATTATGGGAAGGAAAGAGAAGGCTCTGAGTTCTGAAAGTAAAGAGATGGATTCTTTATACGCAGACACTGCTTGTAACAAGGATGCTAGTATCACCACTTGGGAATGTATGTTTAATTTTCTTGAAGAAGAAAACCCAAGAGTAATGGATGTTGCGGCTACTGCGGGCTCAAGTAATTCTTCTGAAGCCTCTCTTACAGAGCTGGCTTGTTCGTTTTTGCACCGGATAGCAGCAAGACCTAGAATTCTTCCATATACGGACATGGTGAAATGGGTGCTGGATAGCACTGATATTACGGACAGGAAATTTAGAACTCAAGGTCAAGATTTCATCGGGTCGTTTACTCCAGAAGATTTGAGGCTTATGGATCATTTTCCGGAACCTCAGGCAACTTACAACAAACAATTTATGGAGAAGTTTTCCAAGGAAAATTCAAAATTAGCGTAATGCACCAAGGAATGGTCCAGAAGAGATGAACCACTGAAGAAAGATAAACACGGTATGTACAGTACTAGTTCACTCACCTCTCCATATTGTTTTGCTACTGCTATGTTATGTAGGATTTTTGGAAAGCCTGAAATTAATAATTTTTTTCTTGAATGGCTTCCCTTATTGAATGTTGTTGTTAACGCTACCATTGTGGACTAGGCTAAAATATTGTCTGATAATTTAGCCATGGTTATTTTCAATTACCAGTCTAAACGAACAGTCTCTCAGAGGATTTATCCTCCTTTTTATCTATCTGCCTATGTTATGGATTTAATCTGCTTTGTTTCTAAGTTCCCTTGAATGGGTTGGCAATGGACAATTCATGATCCCTTGCACATTCATGTCTATCACAAAGAGTTGTGGGAATCAAAGTTCGTTCCTCATTTTTACAAAATTTTCCATGGCATCATGTTGCCTCTGTACAGAGTATTGTATAATAAGGATGCTCCAAGGTTCTCCCCTGAAGCAGAAGTAGACATTCTACCTGTCGCAAGATGGTTTGGAGAAGAATTGTTTACCTATGTGAGGGTTTTTGGAAGCTTTGATTCTCCTCATGTTCTACCCTTGTATGTTCAGGAAAAACGTATAGCTCGGGAAATTGCATATCAAACTTGTGGAGAGAGAGGTTTGACAAAATAATTAAAGGATAAAAAGAAGGCCATCTGGGCACAATTTCCTGTTTCCTGCGGAGCATTTTCATTATTCGATGTTGGTCATGCGTTTAAGGAAGTAAACAATATTATATGTTTACAATTGTTTAAGTTTCCAAAAAGTCTATTCGACCCCTATGATGTTGTCAAGGATTTCACCACTGCAGTCAAAGTAAGAGTATTTTCTGGAGAAGAAGATCTTTTTGATGATATGTTTCAAGAAAAATGTTCATTTAAAGAAATTTTGGATTTAGCTCAAACATGGTTCTCCCCTGAAGAGTTTCAAGAGCTTAAAATATATAGAGAAAGAAGATTGACCACTATTCCTTTGGATAATTTGCGCTTGGAACCCACAAGGGAACCAACTCCTAGTGTCAGTCTCAGTGGCAGCGCAGCTATAGAAAGGTCTAAGTCAAAGTCTGACAAAGAAATTTTTGAACATTCTAAAAAATCTGATCAAGATAAAAGTGAAGGCTCAGTGAAGGATACAGCTCAATCAAAAGAGCTCTCACAACAACAGACTTCAACCACTCCACAGTTGAATCTTCCACCTCTCAATGTACAACAACCATCTATCAGCACTCATTTAGATAAAGAATGGGAAACATTTAATGATTTGATTAATGTTGAAGGACGGAACATACAAACTCCTGTACAGACAGCAAAAGGTTTGGTTACAGAAATAAGTGGCAATGTCACAGAAACAGAACATATACCCATTACTCCCTCCTCTGAGCTTGTACTTAAAATTGAGGAAATCCCTCCTCTGGATATATTTTATAGCCCGCAACATAAAGCAGTAGTAAGGAAGCAAAGAAAGAAGAGGAAATTAGAAAGTGTGCTCTCTACTGATGTAAAACAATTGGATGTTTATGGAAAGATCCTACTACGGATCCAACTGAAAATCTTACTAAATTATCTCAGATTACAGGAGCTTATGCCTCCGCAACTATTGACAAAGCATCTGAGGTATGACTATTATTGAATGAAAAAGAAGACAAAATACAAGTTGTTAGTATGAATCCTTTGTCGAAGCGTACGAAAAAGGACCACTTTAGCTACGCATAACTAATAGCCCTAACAACAGAAGTGGCTGCCAATATCTTCAGATCTGCAGTTAGTTAGACAAGAAAAGAGCTACAAAACACCAGATCTATGCATGGAAAGACATTAAGCAGTAAAAACAAGGGTTTGCTCCATATACCAATAGACAAGACAAGAACAATTTTTGAAATAATTTTTGTATTAAGGGCACCTGGGAGGAAAACAAGAAGGCGTATCCAATTCTCCTCAGTGTGATGGGTTCTTGGAAGTCCTCAGCACCTCAGATCTAAGATCTCTCTCTCTTGCTGGTGTAGAAAACCCAATGCAAAGAATAGAGCTCAAAGGGAGCTCACACAACAAATAATGGAAAAATGTGACCAAGTGTATAGATCCAGAGTGATCTAATAGGCAACAAAAGGTGAAGAATGAGAGAAAATCTTCCCTATTTACAACAAAATATTGGGTCATTCTAGATCTTGGTGCATGTAATACCGTATCAAGATCCAACTTTTATCGAATATTTTATTATATTTGTTGGAGGGAAAAGGAATTTGACTTGAGTCAAATCCCCTTATTTGTAAATAATAAATAAATAAATGATTTATTTATCATTTTAAGGATATGGTTGAGTAATAATCAAACAAATAATGATTTATTTGATTATTTAAGGAAGTGGTTGGAAGATAATTAAATAAATAATGATTTATTTAATTATTTGTGGGTGATTTGGTCATATTTAACAAGGAATATTATCTAAATAAGGTTTAAATAATTATTCCTGGAAAATAATAAGATAAATAAATATTTATCTAATTAATTTCTTTAATTTTGGGTTAAACATGACTGGGAATAATAATTAAATTATGGTTTAATTAATTATTCCATGAGGAAAATCAAACAAATATAGGTTTGTTTAATATTTCATTTTGGGGTTTCCTGTTTGGACCATAAACAACCTAATAAATGTGGTTTATTAAGTTATTTAACATAGTGAAGGCAATTTTACTTAGGGTAAAATTGGTCTTACATGGTGTACTTGGGTCCATCTAATGACAATAGGTTAGATGACCAAAAAATGGTGTAACAGATTGCCCCCCAGCGTGCGAGTGTCAGGAACAAATCGTATGACCGAAGTACGTTGTAAGAACTCAATCACTAGACAACAAAAGGGAAGTCAGAGAGAGAAAGGTGAGGTAGATAGTGTGCTGAAGGACTAGACCCCGAGGAGACGAGACTCGCAGGTGCAACAAGTCTCTTTTTATGAGAGGGTACCTGTGCTGAAGGCGGCGGGGGAGGCATACCTATGCCCGCCGAGACAAAGTACAAAAGAATAGTGTGTCCAGTAAACAAGGGACCGAACCATAAAGTACAGCCGGCATAATCATGAGCCAGATAAAAATACAATGAGGAATCCCATATACATGCTGTGCCTGGGATAACAACCAGGACTTGTACAATAATATCTGAGTACATGAGATACAAATACAACCCAAATGCCTCCTGTAAATGGGGAAGGGCTCACAAAATCTGACTGATACATGCAAATCAAAGAGGCGCTGCAAGTGGCTAAGGCCGAAATCATCAAATATCTGGAGCTGCATCGAAGGCTGCAAGGAAGAGGTCATCCGGGCACATGGGGGGCTACTTGCAGGGCCACCCCCTCATGAGGGTTGAGACATCTCACACATACCCGGGAATCATCAAGAGCTATTGCTGGATCACTGGACCATCAAGTATACGGATCTTGATCATGCTGAAAGGAGCTGGAGAAACAATCAAGTCAAAGGGAAACGAGAGATCCCTTTGCCTGATCCGAGGCACCGAACAAGAGTGGAAGATGGAACCAAGGTACACCACCCTCTAGACCCGGCTTCTGGAATGAATGGGCTGATGTCGATAGAAGGAGGCCCGCCATAAGTGAGGCAATGAGAGATCCTCACCTAAGGCACGAGAGACAATAGTAGAGCGACGGACAGACTGACACTAATGATGATGGTGAAATGGGAAGGATTGAGTAGCGAATGGACGACTTCCCTTGTTAGAGCATAAAGGGCATGAATGACATGGCAACGACTGACACAACATCATAAGGGATGGGGGACAGTGAGACTGAAGGTCATAATGTGTGACACAAGAGAGATATCAAGCAATGAAGGATGGAGGGCTATAGCGGGGTACAAAGGGACTCGGGATAGACTCCATGAATGCGATGATGACTCAACTTGGATGCTCTAAACAAGGGCGACTCAATGGTGCTGCCACACAGTAAAGGCCCAGTGGGGGACCATAAAAACATGAGTACAAGATGGGAACTCATGACGAAAATCGACACGAACAAAGACAAGTAAGGAGGCAAAGTGGTGCCCCGAGTACAAGTGTCGTAAGTGAGGAAATTCGATTTTAATGAGAGGGGAAGTGACCCTCTTTGGACAAAATGTGTCCTGTTGAAGCATCAGATCATAAAACTAACAGACACCCATTTTAGGGCTCGGTGAGAGCTTTCCACCCGTGTGTACTGCTTATCAAATTCGGGCCACGTGTGGTCGCCAGCATCGGTGTACAGTTGCGTCTTCTTTAATAAGGCAGTTTTCCCTCCAAATTCACTCATTTTGCTATTGTTGCTGTTGTGAATGTAGAGAGGAGAGAAGGCCCTAAATCTTGCGGCGAGCATAGCGGAAAAACCGACCGTTGGAATCGAGATCCGTCAGTTGCAGGTAAGAGGCCTAACCTTACTCTTTCATTTTGATGGATTGAAAGTCCGCCTTAGGGGCCCGAAAATCCCGTGTGTCACACCCTCCTTCATCTCTACGGCCGGGTCGCACTTTTTGGGCCAAAAAGTGCAACCTGGGACGCAGGTTTTAGGGCAAAAACTGCGACCTGGTCCTGAACTGGGCAGAAAACTGTGACCTGGGAGATGAGGGGGTTTTGGTGCTATTTTGGTGATGTTAGGTCCCTATATTACTAGTATAGTCCCTTATTTTTGTTAGTGTAACCCCCTTATTGTTATTATTGTACCCTTGTAACCCCCATTTTATTATTATTGTGCCCTTAAATTATTATTGTTAGGTCGGCTAGGATTACATTGTTGCCCACTAGGATTACATTATGGCCCCATGGACTCCTATATATAGAAAGGAGGTTTTGTAAATTGGATCATCCAAGAATTGTTCATTTATGTAATGTATTGGAGGTTTCCCCCTCGAAGTGTCTTATTTCTAAGGCGTTGATATCTCTTTTCTTCTATTTTTGGAGCTGGTTACACAACATTTGGTATCAGAGCTTTGGATTCTAGGGTTTCGCTGCTCCAAACAGGTCATCGTGGCATTTTCGCTATAACTTTTTTTCTACGAAGTTTCAGAAGCTGAAATTTTTAGGGTACGAAGCCAAAATCTTGAGGAAGCTTGTATAAAAATTTCAGAGTTTGGTTCGCAATAATTTCGGAGATATGATCTGTGGAAGTCAAGTATTTTTTCAGGCTCCTAAACAGGTCATCGTGGAATTTGCGCTATAAATTTTTTTCTACGAAGGTTCAGAATCTGAAATTCATATGGTGCGAAGCTGAAATCCTGAGGAAATTCTTCAAAAAATTTTAGAGCTTGGTTCGCAATATTTTTGGAGATATGATCTGTGGAAGGTAGTGCTTTTTCAGGCTCCTGAATTTCATCTCAAAGAGGTGATCGTGGGAAAAGTTCAATAACTCTCTCTCTGGACATCGGATTGGAGTGCCGTAAAAAGTGGTTGCAAGTACACAGACTGTAGTTTCTTGGATATCAATTTTAGAGACAAAGGACGAAACAATGACACGTGGCAAGTCGTACAAGTTTTCTCTACTGAACCAGTCCAGAATTAGGTCATTGTGGGAGATTGGACACAACTTTGTCTTGGAGAATCCAAATCAGTCAGACCTGTGGCATTTGAAAGAAGCTTCAGAGGGCTACTACAGGGCTGAATTTCAGATATCGAATATTTTCAATTACAGATATAATTCAATTAAGGTGTGTAATTTTTTTCGAATTGCATAAGTCTTGTTTGAAGAATCAAGTTGAATTGATTGCAAGGTCTTATTGTAGAATACATATCAGTATTGGATTATAAAATGGCCCCTAAAAAGAATTCAACACCCATTAAGCCTTTGGAAAGCTCTACTATGACTCATGAAGATGAAGAATGGCAACATGACATATCAAAATTACAAGAGCAAGTGAAAAAAAAATTGCTCTCGCAAAGAGCAACAAAAAATGACATGGAAGTTTTGAAGAAAGGCGTGGAAACTAAGATGGATGGTTTAAAGAAAGGCGTGGAATCTAAGATAGATGGCATGGAATCTAAGATAGATGGCATGGAAGCTAAGATGGATGACATGAAAGACAACATGGAAAACAACATGAAAAACATGAAGAATGATCTAAAAGCAGAAAGATCAAGATTCGACCAAGCTTTCGATACAAGAAATGCTTCAAATGGTGAAAAGATGCAGAAGAACCTCATGATGAGAACAAAATAAATGTTAATCGTGATTGCATAAACTCTAATGTTGGCGGGAAGAACCACCATATTCCAAAATGGATATGAGAAAGTTTCATGGAAAGGATCCCGTAACATGGATACTACGTATGGAGCAATATTTTGATCTCCATAATGTGCAAACACACAAAAGGTACGCATTGCAACTTTACATTTAGAACAAAATATATTTGTATGGTATCGATGGCTTTTCTCCCGTAAAAAAATTGTCACTTGGTCCATTTTTACGGAGGAAATGATAGCACATTATGAGGATACAAGAGCAACACCTTCTTTAGCCAATTGATAAATCTCAAACAAAAGGGTTTAGTGGGGCAGCACATTGAGGACTTCCAAAAATTGAGTATAAGGGTAACTGATATTCCAGAGGACCACAGGATTGATCTCTTCATAGGCAGTTTAAAGGATAACATTCAACATGAAGTTCGCGTTCTGGAACCTGATTCATTGGAGAAGGCATTCAGGTTGGCAAGAAAAGTTGAATGTAAAATTATGGCAACAAGGAAGTCTACTACTCAATTCTATAAAGAAGGAAGTGTTGCTACATCCATATTTCCACAACCTAAAAGGTTGACACCACAAAAATTGGAAGAAAAAAGAGCAAAAGGGCTTTGTTACAGTTGTGATAGCAAATACACTAAAGGTCATAAGTGTGCTGAGAAGAAATTATTTTACATAGATTGTGAAGAGGAAGAAGAAAATGAACAAGAAGAGGATATACACCAGGAACCAGCCCCAGAAGAGGAAGAAATGAGTCCAACCATATCGTGTAATGCACTGGCAGGAATTACCACTCCTCAAACTCTCAAGATAAAAGGGAAAATCAAGAAGAGAAAGGTAATAGTGTTGATTGATTCAGGTAGCACCCATAATTTTATTCATTGTAAGGTAGCCAAGGAATTAAATTGTTTCCTATACCCAGCACCAGAATGTCAAGTGATGGTTGCAAATGGAGGAACTATAAATTGCTTTGGAAAATGCCATAACATCAAGCTAACCATGGGGGAATATGTGTTGACTATTCCAATGCTTTCCATTCCTATGGGAGGTGCTGATGTTGTACTAGGAGTATAATGGTTACAATCTTTGGGGACGGTAGCTTTTAATTTTCAAGAACTTTTCTTGCAATTTTTTTTTTAGAAGGAAAGGAAGTTGAATTACAGGGTATTGAAGGGAAGCCGGGAAGGATAATAAGCTCTAATGGCATGACAAAGCTTCTAAAGAAAGAAAAATGAGGCGTAATTGCACAATTATGCTCACTAGAAGTTCCAAAATCAAAATCATCTATTTCTGCAGATCTCCAACAAGTCTTGGACAATCATTCCAAGGTGTTTGAAACTCCCAAAGGACTCCCACCTATTCGTGATCATGATCATGCTATGCATTTGATTCTAGGAAGTGTTCCTCCAAACATCCGGCCTTATAGATATCCTTACTTCCAAAAGAGCGAAATTGAACGTATGATTGCAGAAATGTTAGAGGCGGGTATAATTCAACCTAGTCAAAGTTCTTTCTCTGCTCCTGTAGTATTGGTACACAAGAAGGATGGATCATGGCGAACGTGTCTGAATTATAGGGAGCTCAATAAGCTCACCATTAAAGATAAATTTCCCATTCCTGTGATTGATGAATTATTGGATGAATTACATGGAGCAATTTATTTTACCAAGTTGGATCTTCGTTCGGGATATCATCAAATTAGAATGAAGACTGAAGATATTCCAAAAACAACATTTCAAACTCATGAGGGTCATTATGAATTTTTGGTCATGCCTTTTGGCCTTACCAATGCACCTTCTACATTTCAAGGGTTGATGAATTCCATTTCAAACCCTTCCTTAGAAAATTTGTGCTAGTATTTTTTGATGATATACTAATCTACAACAGGTCTTGGAAGGATCATGTTGAACATGTTGACAGGGTGCTCAAGCTATTGCAGGAGAAACAATTATATGCAAAAACATCCAAATGTTTCTTTGGAGTACAAGAGGTGGAATATCTGGGTCATATTGTATCTCACGAGGGTGTTAAAGTAGACCCTAACAAAATTAAAGCCATTAAGGAATGGAAAGTCCTGACAACCATAAAGAAGTTGCGAGGATTTCTCGGGTTAACAGGGTATTATCGCAAGTTTGTTAAGAATTATGGGAGAATAGCAGCACCTCTAACAACATTATTGAAGAAAGATGCATTTTCATGGACTCCTGAAGCAACTAAGGCCTTTGAACGTCTTAAGAGGCAATGTGCCTAGCACCGGTCTTAGCTACACCAGACTTCACAAAAACCTTTATTGTGGAATGTGATGCCTCAGGAAATGGAATTGGTGCAGTTTTAATGCGGGAAGGAAGACCCATTTCTTTTGAAAGTCGTCCAATCAAAGGAAAGTATTTACAGAAACCTATTTATGAGAAGGAAATGTTAGCAATACTTCATGCACTAAAGAAATGGCGAACTTACCTAATGGGAAGACACTTCAAGGTAAAAACTGATCATGATAGTCTTAAACACTTTTTGGAACAAAGACTATCGTCAGAAGAGCAGCAAAAATGGGTCACAAAGATGTTGGGTTATGACTTTGAAATAATCTACAAAAAAAGAAAGCTTAATGTTGTTGCGGATGCACTCTCAAGAAAGAATGAAGAGGTGGAAGCATTGCTTTGTGCCATTTCTATTATCCAACCAGATTGGATAACCGAAGCAAGAGATGAATGGAAGAAGGACAAAGATATATGGACACTCATTCAAAAGTTGCAGCAAGATCCTAGTACATCTGATACATTTAGTTGGAAAAATGATTCCTTATGGTACAAAGATCACTTATATCTTTGTAATAATTCCCAACTAAAACAAAAGATTCTTCTGGAATTGCACACTTCTCCTTTAGGAGGACACTCAGGATTTTTAAAAACTTACCACGGGGTGAAGAAAGAATTTTTTGGGATGGCCTTAAATCTGATATTCAAAAGTTTGTGGCGGAATGTTTGGTTTTCCAGCAGAATAAAGTTGAGACAATTAAGACCCAGGACTTCTACAACCTTTATCCATTCCAAGTCAACGTTGGGAGGAGATTTCAATGGATTTTATCACAGGTTTACCTAAGTCCGAAGGAAAGAGTGTCATCATGGTGGTAGTTGATAGACTTACCAAGTATGCACACTTTTGTGCATTATCTCATCCATTTAAAGCAAGTACGATTGCTACTACATTTATGGACAGAATTCAAAAGCTACATGGAAGCCCAAGGGTTATTGTGAGCGACAGAGATCCCATTTTTACTGGAAATTTTTGGACGGAGTTATTTTCTTGTTTGGGTACTCAATTAGCTCATAGCTCATCTTATCATCCTCAATCTGATGGTCAAACTGAGATAGTAAATAAATGTTTGGAAGAATATCTTCATTGTTTTGTATCTGATAAACAAACACAATGGGTCAAGTGGTTACCTCTCGCTGAATGGTGGTATAACACTTCCTTCCATACTGCAGCAAAAATGACCCCATTTATGGCACTTTATGGATATCATCCACCATCCATCACATCATCTTTAAGGAAAATTCGAAGGTTCAAGCAGTGGAAGATCACATCGAGCATCAGCAAGAAGTTCTCCAACTCTTAAAGGATAACCTGAATTTGGCACAAAATCGAATGAAACAACAGGCAGATCAACATCGTGGCGAGAGAAGTTTTGATGTAGGAGATTGGGTATTTTTACGGCTACAACCATACAAACAAATGTCCCTCAAGCAAGCTAAGAAGGATAATAAATTATCGCTAAAGTACTATGGTCCTTACAAGGTGTTGCAAAAGATTGGTACTATGGCATACAAATTGGAGCTTCCTGCTTCTTCACGAGTGCATCCAATTTTCCATGTTTCATGCTTAAATAAGGTTATAGGTGAAAATATTCCAATTCAAACAATATTGCCCAAACTTGATGAGGAAGGAAAAATCACATTGGAACCTGAAGTAGTCACGGAAACAAGAACTCGATAGCTACGAAATCGATCAATTTGAGAGTATCTCATCAAGTGGAAGAACTTACCCACTGAAGATTCTACATGGGAGGATGAGAATTTTATACAGAAGCACCCAGAGCTACTCAAGCATTGAGGACAACACTTTTTGAAGGAGAGGGGCATGTTAGGTCCCTATATTACTAGTATAGTCCCTTATTGTTGTTAGTGTAACCCCCTTATTGTTATTATTGTACCCTTGTAACCCCCATTTTGTCATTATTGTGCCCTTCAATTATTATTGTTAGGTCAGCTAGGATTACATTGTGGCCCACTAGGATTACATTATGGCCCCATGGACTCCTATATATAGAAAGGAGGTTTTGTAAATTGTATCATCCAAGAATTGTGCATTTATGTAATGAATTGGAGGTTTCCCCCTCGAAGTGGCTTATTTCTAAGCCGTTGATATCTCTTTTCTTCTATTTTTGAAGCTGGTTACACAACAATAAAAACATGAGTACAAGATGGGAACTCGTGACAAAAATCGACACGAACAAAGACAAGTAAGGAGGCGAAGTGGTGCCCTGAGTACAAGTGTCGTAAGTGAGGAAATTCGATTTTAATGAGAGGGGAAGTGACCCTTCTTGGACAAAATGTGTCCTGTTGAAGTATCAGATCATAAAAAACTAACAGATACCCATTTGAGGGCTCGGTGAGAGCTTTCCAACGGTGCAGACGGTTTATCAAACGGGGCTACGGTGTGGTCGCAGCAGTTGAAAGAAGAAACATGGGTTCTCTTTTAATAAGGCAGTTTTCCCTCCAAATTCACTCATTTGCTATTGTTGCTGTGGTGAATGTAGAGAGGAGAGAAGGCCCTAAATCTTGCGGTGAGCGTAGCGAAAAAACCGACCATTGGAATCGAGATCCGTCAGTTGCAGGTAAGAGGCCTAACCTTACTCTTTCATTTTGATGGATTGAAAGTTCAGTTTAGGGACCAAAATCCCAGAAACAGACCCTCCTTCATCTCTACGGCCGAGTCGCACTTTTTGGGCCAAAAAGTGCAACCTGGGACGCAGGTTTTAGGGCAAAAACTGTGATCTGGTCCTGAACTGGGCATAAAACTGTGACCTGGGAGATGAGGGGGTTTTGGTGCTGTTTTATGGCTGGGAGTTGGGTTTTTGTGTTTGGTTATGGTATTCCCGATCTGTATGCTAACAAAGATGATGTTTTTGTGCAGGTATGGCAAATTTACGGGTTAACTGGAGAGAGAGAGACCTGGGTACATTACGGGCAGAGATCCAGGCGGATCAGGGTGTCTGTCGTGTGTTGGCCAGGTTTGGGGTTCTAAAGTTTTTGGAGAACCCGTTGATGAGAGCAGGAGAGCCCTTGTTGGCCCGGATTATCAGTTATTGGGATCTAGAGTATGAGGTCTTTGTAGTGCAGGGGCACAGGATCGAACTGACAGTCCGGGATGTATATTTCCTGACGGGTCTTCTGTGATTAGGTGGGGAAGCTCTGTGATCGATGTCTGTGAGAGGCGACATATCATGGGTTGTGGAATGACATTATCAATGGTCTACAAGTCAAGGGGACTCGGATACCGATCGGGGATCTAGAGAGGCTAGAAACCCGTGCAGTGGCTGCAGCTGTGCTGCGTATCCTGGGCAACCAGGTGTTCCATCACATCACCAGGGGGCAGATGATGCTGGTAGAGAGTGTGTTGAGTGGGACCTACTATGGGTGGGCCCAAATGATGCTGGTGTCGTTAAAATGACAGTTGTCGCTCTGCAAGCGGCAAGTGAACCACGATTGCTCGTATGGGACTTTATTGTTCGCCTTCTTCTTTGAGAAGATCTCGACCTTGCGGCCTCGTGTACAGCTTCAAGATGGGGGCCCGAGAGAGCCCAAGATGCGCCGGTGGGGGCGGCTACTGTGCAGGGGAGGAGGAGGGGCAGTCGGGCGAGTGTTTCGACCTAAGTTCTTTGCCCATTGGGATCAAATGTCGTTATACATAGACGACTATCCCTATAGTGGGATGAGTTATTGTGGAGATCCGGACCTGCCACTTTCGCCTGGTCGAGTCTGGGGACCCGATGGTAAGTGACAGATTGCTATTCTTGTATGGGCATGTTACAGTTTTTTGAATAGTAGCTAGGGTACTGACTCATGTACTATTGGTATGCAGATATAGCGCTGGTAAAACTGGCCAGATATATGGGACGACTGGCAACAGCTGGAGCTGCAGGTCCGAGTGGGTCGAGAACAGCGCAAAATGAGGATGCAGCCGCCCTTCTGGAGGGCATCCGCCGTAGATGCGAAAGGTTGCTGACCGAAGTATCAGAGCGTGGGTGGAAGGACTTAGACGACCAGTACATAGAGCCATGTATTGGTCTACCCTCGGAATGGTGAGGGGTCATGCGGCGCATGGTGATGGCCAGTCAGGGGATACGTGATCTACAGGCTGTAGGGGCAGAGCCATTGGCTCGGGATCTGCCAGATAGTGATTAGGTGTGGGGCATGTTGTGCCCCCTAGTGTGTATGTAGGGGCAGGTGGTGCCCCCAGTTTTGAGTTTTTTGTAACATGCTATGGGCATGTCATATGTATCAGAGTAGATGGACTCTAAACACATGTTTTTGCGACACATATTATGGATATGCATCGTTTTTATTGATTTTGAATGTTATTGTCTTGAATAAAATGCGTGTGATAAATGCCAGTCTAGAACATGGTTTGCAATACTATCTACATAGTGATTCTGTTCTCAAGGTACATGGTTGAAAGTTATGGTTTCAAATGCATGTATCAAGAGTTTCACTCATAAATAGCGTCTAAACAGCATAGGGTTATGCACACGATAAACACCATTTAGTTGCATTACAAGAAGTAGGGAATCCAAACGAACGTGCAGATGGAGGATGCGATGAAAGAGGACATCGACTAAGAGACCACACACTGCATCATATTCGGCCTGATTGTTGGTGGCAGAACCAATGCAGACCCCGTTAGAGAGAACAAGGGCATGCAAGGGGGTGAAGATGGCCCAACCTGCCGAGGCTAGATTCCAGGAGTAACGACTTGCACCATCAGCGTAACCGATAAAGGGTGTGGACGGGAGGTCCTGCGGAATGGTGTTACAAGACAAAAAATGAGGTGAGGAGAGGCAATGACGGCAGCGTGAGTGCACAGAAGACATCGGGCGGCAACTGTGGGAGGGAGTGCAAGGAGCAGGATGACTATGACTCATATACAAACTAGAGGGTGGTATATGAGGGCTATCGGAAGTATGGTGAGGACTCGGGCTGTGGAGGTCAACAGAGACATGGGTGGAGTGATCTCGTGTATGGGTATAAAAGGGGTGGTCAGGTGACACAACAGGGGAGGATGCAGGGGGGCTAGGTTCCAAGTGTCTCGCAAAGGAGGATAGGTAAAGAATGGTTACATTAGACTCTGTCATCTGAACATCAGGGGGGGAATGTCGATGGGAGCGAGGGGATCCTCGGGCTGACCTGACGCATACTGCGCGAGGATGGGAGAGGCGGATTGATTTTGTTCAACCTCATACTCTCGGACCACCTCTAAAGAGGCGTGGTAATGCGTCAAGTGAGGACAATGGTGGGAGTAATGGCCATGAACGCCGCACAAAGCACAGGGTTTGTTGGTGCGGAGATTCTTGGGGTTCTTGGTTGCAGACGAAGAAGGAATGGAGGCTTCAGGGACCGTAGACTTGGGGAACGCGACTTTAACCATGGGCTGAATACGAGGCAACTCGGGGCAAGCATGGGTGGCATGACCGGTGACATCACACAAGGCACAAGGCTTTGTGGGGGGAGGAGGGGCCGGGTCAGTCGTGGTGGTCTTGTCTTTGGGTGCCCCCTTGCGGGCTTTGCCTTTCTTCCCGGGAGCCGTCACAATAAGAGAAGGGTCCTGTGGAGGTGCTGGGGGCACAGTGGCAACGGAGGAAGCAAGGGGGACCGGTTGAACTAGCGTCAAAGCCATGTAGGGTTTGGGGTGACCAGGAGGGGTGGCGGCTGGGGGATCAAGGTACCAAACCGGTATGCCCAAGGTCAGGTTAGGGAGAGAGAGGGTGGCCATGACGGGGACAGAATATAATCTGGGAGGGGGAGCCAGGAAAGGGATCTGCCTAGCACGGTAATGACTAGGAGGAACTGATCCAGGAGGATAAAGGGATTCAGGGATACCAGCTGTAGGGGGAGGGCCAGAAGGAGGAGGTCCGGCTGGCTGAGATGAATGGCTAGGAGCGGGTTGCGAAGGGCGAGGGGGAGGTTGCTGACTAGCCGAGGCATGCCGCTTACGGGCAGCCTGAGATGATTGCATCATGCAAACGTTTGATAAGCTAGGATTAGTGATGGGAGGAGGAGGGAGGTTAGGAAAAGTTCCAAGCAGGGAGGAATCTTTGTAAACGCCGGGGGAGACACTGGTCAAGGAATCGACGGTTTACTTGTTGGCTACAGAAGAGATGGTCATCTCGGGTGAGGTATGAGATTTTGGCTCATGATACGTCAACTAGTCAATGGTGACTATCTTTCCATTATGGGGGAAAGACATCTTGCGGAAAAATGCAGATGGGACAACGGACATAGCATAGGTGTAGCTTCACCCCAATAGAATGTTGTAATCTAGCGGGGCATCGATGACTTTGACGTCAACGCAAATAGTCTTACTGGCAAGGGTGATAGGACAATTACGAAACAGGCCAATGGGCTGGGAGGCGTGGCTGTCCCACGCTCGAAGGGTGATCGTGGAAGGGGCCAGCTCAGGAGATCCGAGTTGCTTCCAAACTGAAGCGGACATCACACAGGTGGATGCCCCCTCATCAATTATACACCAGGAAACGTTGGCGTTCCGAATCTTGACTGGGATTTGGAAGGTGACGGAAGTAGGAAGAGGAGGATGGTCCGATTGAGTGGCGTCGAAAACAATCATTTGGTCATCAGCAGGATCTACAGCGCCCACGGTAGATAGTAGAGCCTTCTTTTGGGAAGAGCACAACTGGAGGAGTTCCAGTGTGGAAATGGCGGCAGGAGATTGTGCCAAATCGTCTACTATACTATACGAATGAGCAGCTCGACCAGGAGCAACGTTTCGACGTAGGGCTCCCTTAGGAATATTGGTATGAACCTCAACTTTGGGTTGAGGGATATGTAAGGGGCCACTGGGTGTCGAAAGAGGCTCTGTAGAACCTAAAGAAGGAGGCTCGGGGGCAGACTGAACAAGAGGCTTGCGGTACTGGCGAGACCGAGTTTTAAGGTGAAGGTCGACGGTCGGGGAAGGATCAGAGTGCATCATAAGGATCTGGTAATCAGAGGAACCAGAAAGGGAAGGGGGTGTGGCAACCTGGCTGTCAGGCGGTTGGGTAGCCATGAATTCTTGCTGAGGGGAAGGATCAGTAAACACAGCTGGTTGGGTAGTGGCCACATTAGGAGGAGCATGAGGGGAGGCGTGTTGTCCGCGCAATGTGGCTTGAGACTCCCACATCTACCACATCTAGGGTAAGAGGGGACAATCGTGGGTGTAATGACCATAAACACCGCAACACGAAAAAGGCTTGTTTGTGCGAAGCGGCCTGTCCGGCTTGGGCTGAGTGCCCTGTTGCTGGTTGGCAGTGTTAGGGTCCACACCGGAATTGGGTCCACGAGTACCAGGGGCAGATTGGTTTTGATTGCCTCTCCGCCTTCTTTGAGAAGAGGGGGATTAGTCACGCCTTGCTGTGAAAATACTTGCCATGGAGGGGGCTGTAAGTTTTGTTGCGGGTTTGAAGGAGGCAAGGGAGATGGAAGCGCATATGCTGGAGGAGCTGGTGCACCAGGCTGCGGATAAAGGTAATGGTTAGGTTGGGCAACATTGAGGTAAGCAAGAGGTTGGGCAAAAGGAGGAGGCATGCAGTATCCTGGATACATGCTATCGGGAGGGGGAAGAGTGCTAGAGGTGTTGGCCCCTCCCTGAGGGAGACCATAGCCCATAGGAGGTTGAGCGTACGGATGGGAAAGGGCTCCAATGATACCGTCAGTGGAATGAGATGCCCCCGGGGCGTTAGCGCCGCCGGGCTTGGGGAGGTCAGGGAGAACGGTATAAACATAACCAGATTGAGCGTAGATCAGGTCATATTTCAAGGCTATTTGGAGGGCGGCTTCTTCACTTTGAGGAAAGTGAGAGGCGACATCTTTGCCGATATGAGCTAAGAGGGTGCGAAGGAACCAGTCCATGTAAACCCGATCTTCGAAGGGGGGAGCTCGACATAAGCTTCGTCTTCGTCGCCATTCCTGAACATGGGCAGAAAGGCGGGTCGAAGAGGTTTGCTTGAATGAAGTCAAGAGCTCCGTGCCAGTATTGTATCATAGAGGGAGCTGGAAATAAGATAAAAAGGCTTGGGCAAGGGTCGCAAAGGTGGTATGGGAAGAGGTGGCTTGTTCAACATACCATTTAGAAGCTTCGCCGGTAAGCGTGCGTTGGAACAAACGAAGACGGATGGGGTCATCGGTAATGGAATTGGAGGAACACCACATGTGGAAAGATCGGACATGATTGGTTGGATCTTCTCCAGCTTGGCCTTCGAACTTAGGGATGTCGGAAGGGAGCTTGGTTGGCATGGCAGGCCAACCAACATCGTGTGAATCGGTCATTCATCAGGCGGTTGAAATCGGGAGGTGGGGCACGCAGTAGTACGGCGGCAAGGGTGTGGCCTAGGTAGTTCCTATGGTGTTGGTGGTTAGTTAGTAGTGGTTCGGCATTAGGGCTGAACCTGCACGCTAACGTTGGGCCCTGGACCGGTTTATGAAGTGAAGGTGACGGGGAGGAGCCGGGAGGAGAGAGGGAGCAATGAATCGGAGAGGAGTCGGTGCGGACTCGGAGGAGAGATCGGAAGACGACGGCGGGACGGAAGCGAAGGTCGATCAACCAGAAACTGAGGGTAAAGGCCAAGAAGTCTCCGGGAACGGCGCCTTGGGGGCGCAATGATGACAGGAAGAAGGAAACCGACAAGGGCAGAAAGGGACAGAATCAAGGAAGGTCAAGGGCAGATAAGGTGCGGTGACAATTGATTTTAGAGTCTTTGCCAGGCGGTGTTAACCAGGCGCTTCTTCACTTAGGGTCAGTGTGTGGCGTGCGTTAATTTTAATTTTTAAACCCTTTCTATTTTGAGAGCAAGAAAAAAGTGTGCTGCGTAACTGAAAATAAATCTGCAGAGAACAGAATATAATGCTGAAATAACAAAAAATTAACAGCTACTTGTGCATCTATCTAACCCAAGAAGGCGGGTCTCTCAAAACTAATGGAGAAAAAAAGGGGAAAAATCTAGGCAAAACACCCGAAAAAGAGGCCGATAGATCTAAGGTCAAAAGGGACAGGGATCTAAAGGATAAAATTGCTGAAAAGAGGTGCAGATCACAGCCAAGAGACAGAGGCAAGGTGGCTGGAAAAAGGGAGGAAATCAGCAAGAAGCGGCAAGGACTGGGAGGAGGTCCTACGGAGAGGTCCAAACAAAACGACAAGAGGTGATTTGAAAGGAAGAAAGGCTGATTTAAAGGGATCTAACAAGGAGGCAGCAGATCTGGAAAAGGGAAGGCTGAAACTCTGAAAAACAGACGGCTGAAACAGCTAAAACTCTTCCACAAAAAGTGGAGGGTACTGAAGCCCTAGGGGAGTAGGTTCCCACTTAGATGAGTAAAAACAGATCAGAACTAGGTCAAAGCGGGCTGAGAAGGAGGCTGGAAAACCCTGACAGAAGCTTTAGCAAAACCCAGAAAAATTGCAGAAAAATCACTAAAAAATTGGCAGGTCGCAGGTTCTGACCTGTTTTCAGTGCAGGTCACAGAAAAGGGGCAGAAAAGTGCGACCTGGAGGTCCAGGTTGCAGGTTATGGGCCAAAAAGTGTGACCCCCCGTTCTGGTTGTCTCGACAGCAGATTTTCAGAAAATTTGTCGTCTCAGTTGCGGCTGGTGTCGCTTACTTGCGCAATAGGGCCAGAAACACACGGAAGTTAGAAATTTGAATGTTTTAGGGTTTTATGTGAGAAAAACAACATAAAAATAGGAAAAATAAACAGCTGAAAAGAAACCCTAGGGTCTGAAGTAGCTGGATATGCAGGAATATGAAAAACGACGGCGGTCGTAATTTAAAACCCGTGTGGAGTCGCCATTTGTTAGTATGAATCCTTTGTCGAAGTGTACGAAAAAGGACCACTTTAGCTACACATAACTAATAGCCCTAACAACAAAAGTGGCTGCCAATATCTTCAGATCTGCGGTTAGTTAGACAAGAAAAGAGCTGCAAAACACCAGATCTATGCATGGAAAGACATTAAGCAGTAAAAACAAGGGTTTGCTCCATATACCAATAGACAAGAAAAGAACAATTTTTGAAAGAATTTTTATATTAATCGGGCACCTGGGAGGAAAATAAGAAGGCGTATCCAATTCTCCTCAGTGGGATGGGTTCTTGGAAGTCCTCAGCACTTCAGATCTAAGATTTCTCTCTCTTGTTGGTGTAGAAAACCTAATGCAAAGAATAGAGCTCAATGGGAGCTCACACAGCAAATGATGGAAAAATGTGACCAAGTGTATAGATCCCGAGTGATCTAATAGGCAACAAAAGGTGAAGAATGGTAGGAAAAACCCTCCTATTTATAACAAAATATTGGGTCATTCTAGATCTTGGTGCATGGGTTAACCAGATCTAGATCCACTTTTTACGGAATATTTTATTATATTTGTTGGAGGGAAAATGTATTTGACTTGGGTCAAATCCCTTAATTTGTCAAAAATAAATAAATAAATGATTTATTTATCTTTTTAAGGAAGCGGTTAGAAGATAATCAAATAAATAATGATTTATTTAATTATTTAAGGAAGTGGTTGGAAGATAATTAAATAAATAGTGATTTATTTAATTATTTGTAGGTGATTTGGTCATATTTAACAAGGAATATCATCTAAAATAAGGTTTAAATGATTATTCCTAGAAAATAATAAGATAAATAAAGGTTTATCTAATTAATTTCTTTGATTTTGGGTTAAACATGACTGGGAATAATAATTAAATTATGGTTTAATTAATTATTCCATGAGGAAAATCAAACAAATATTGGTTTGTTTAATATTTCCTTTTGGGGTTTCCTGTTTGGACCATAAATAACCTAATAAATGTGGTTTATTAAGTTATTTAACATATTGAAGGCAGTTTTACTTAGGGTAAAATTGGTCTTACATGGTGTACTTGGGTCCATCTAATGATAATAGGTTAGATGACCAAAAAATGGTGTAACACAAGTTCTGCAACAACAATTACAACAAGCTCATGCTAACAGTGAAGCACAAATACAATTTGAAAAGCTACAACAAGAGTTTCATCAAATGCAAATCGGATATCAGAAAAGCTTGGCCGAAAAACAGAAACAAATACAAATTATCCAAGAGATGCATAAAGATGACCCCAAGCTTACAGAGTTTATCTCAGAGACTATTTCTTTGAATAATCAACTGTTGCAACAAAAAGATATATTATGCCAAAAGATTTCACAATGGAACTCTTTTTGTCAAGAAAGTGATAAAATCACTAATCATGTCGTAGAATTACGACATGATTATGATTTAACTAATGAAAGAGTTACTAATTATTTGGCATAGCAAAAGACAGAGGAAGGAAAAAGAGGAGCACCAATCATCAATGACATTCATAAAGAAATGCTCTTCAATAATTGGGATGCACAAATCAGAGAGGCAGAAAAAGCAGCAGAGGAAACAGCTACAACAACGAGCAACATAACTGATTATGTAAATGAAATTTTGCACAAGGTTAATTTAATTTCAGAAACTATTCCAGGATACCTTCCACAAGCGCAGCAATTGCAAATAGAGTGGAAACAAAAAGCTGAAGAAAAGGCAAAATCAATTCAAGGATTGACAAAATTAAATTGAGATTCTTATTGGACATGTCTGGTAAAACCACACAGTCAATGCAGTGCTCTTAACTGAATTATTAATTCTACTGAGAAGATCGCGCCAACACTTGCTGATTCTGTCTTCTCAGGACAATTAAAATCTGAAGTCGGCCAGCCTCCTCTTCTCAAATCAATGCTGGATGCTTGCGAATTCAAAGACCAAATTCATAAATAGTTAGTTGATAGTTCTTAATTTTAGATTTAGTTTTAGTTTTACTTTATTTTTTGCCTAGAAAAAGGATGGTCATTTAAACCAAATCATATAATTTTTGTAATAAACTATAATTAGATTTATTTAGTAGTATTTAAACCCTTGTCATGCATTTAGAGAAGGGTCCTGAAATTTGTCAAAAACTTATCCTCAAAACATGCACTTCTACACCCTCAGAGGAGGTTTTGATGAATGAATGGAATGAGATTTATTGATATCTGTGTCTAATATCTGTTATTGATGTTGCATTTATGTACTCTTAGTAGATGTTGGATTAAGAAGAAATAAGTCATTATTGCTTCTAGCTCATGAGTAGAACCAGTTATAAATGGTACTTTTATCTCTTAACTTTTTCTGCTTCTATGTTAAAAGTAATATTTATGTTCAGTTATTTATATATTGATGCTTTAATGCTTCAGTTATCATTTGGCACTTTTTTACGGTGATAGCTATTTATTTATGCTTAATGTATGAATAGCTTATTATGCGATATGTTTTTCACAACTGTTTCATCTAAATTTTTATATGAAGTGGTTTATCTTTATTGAATTATTTTCTTATAACAATTGAATGATCTTTATTATTGATTGTTATCTGAAATCATTTTAGATCGCATAAATAGAAAGATTATATCCCGGGTTTAGTTTAGAATTAGATATTTCTGTTTAAATTAGAATACAATTTGCATATGATTAGATTAGAAATAGAATAAAATCATTTCACTTAGGAACCTTTTTAGAAAGGAAATATCTATTCTCAGCACACACACACATATTGAGAAATTGGTCCCATTATCCCCAGTCGGACCCACTACACCAAACAGAAAAGGAGCTGCTAACCAAGGTCCGGACCGAGTGGGTATCCCCCTTGTTGTAGACCCGATTTTCGGGGCTTCAACATATTTGGCGCTAGGAGGAGGGCCACAAACTATGAATGGCAAGTAAATCTAAATCTAAATACCATTCTGAGAGTAAATCACCCTCACTATCTCCCCTGACTTCTCCATCGCACTCAAAAATTTTAAATCTAGAGCTAGAAGTTGCAAGAAGAATAGACACTGCTACAAACCCTGACTTTTCAGAAGAATCTTCTATTGAACCTCCTGAATTTTAATCTTTGATTCATAAACTTCAGCGATTTTCAATATCACCTCAAAGATCTGATAAATCTCAAGGCAGTGTAACTTCACAATATAATCCTTCTCATCCTCTTACCAGATTACAGAGTGAAAAGCTTGGCATTCAGCCAACTGAGTTACCTCTACCTACAAGGAAAAGATCAAGGAAATCACCTAAAGGGTCTAATAGCGAGACTCTTTCATCATCATCCATCTCAACCTCTTCACCGCGAAGTCAACCGTCCACCCCTCCACTTCAGACTATTGTCCCTCACTCCACTGGAACTTCCACATCACCTTCTCAATCATATGTAATTGTAATATCCTCATCTTCTTAATCACAGATATCATCTTCTACACTTTCCTCTGTTAGTAGTTCAGCGATGGCCCAAATTCCATGGAATAATCCAGGGGCAGTCTTAATGCCTGCACCCTTGAGTCAATTACCATCTCATCCTGAAAAATGGTTGCCTAAGTTTAATCCTGAAGTAGGCATGCTAGCAGAAGAACATATAAACAATTTCATGTTGTCCATAAATCTCAATGGAGTTATTAATGAATATGTTGTTGTCCGAATTTTTCCCTATACCCTACAAGGAGCAGCTGGATCATGGTATTTCTCATTACCATCTGGGTCCATCACTATTTGGGATATCTTTCAAGATCAATTTTTGACTAAATTTGTTGATGACAAGTCTACAACAACATTGATCAATGATCTATCTAATCTTAGAGCTGACTCAAAAGAACTTGTCAAGGATTTCAATTCACGTTTCAATAAATTGTTAAATAAAATCCCTACTGCTTCCAAGCCTAGTGAAGAAGTGCGAAGTGAGTGGTACATCTCTGCTTTACCATCAAACATAGCAATCTTTGTTGATAGGGCTAACAAAAAAACTTTAGCTGAAAACATGAAGGAGGCAATAGCGGTAGAGAAACGTATCATTGCTTTAGATAAGAAAAATGCGATAGAAGAACGAAAATCCAAGAAAGTCACATTTAAGGAAGATCCCAAGAAAAAACAATCAAAAGATCCATTTGATTTAGAAGGATTGCAAAAAGTTTTGAAAACCATGTCTAACGAAATGGTTGACATTAGAAAACAAGTGGCAGAAACATCTTCTAAGAAGTCTTTCAAACCTTTTAGAAGAAACCCTTCAACTGATCCAAAGCCACCAAATGTTATTACAAATGCTGAATCAGAAGAAGAAGAAGAAGAAACTGCTACAGAGGAAACTACTGATGAAGAAGAAGTTGTAGAAGTACAAGGTATGTGGGATTTTATCCTCCCATATGAGGAAGATCAAGAAGCATCACCAGTTAGCACAAGAAGTAGAAATCAACTTGATCCTCCTCAACCTACTCCTAAGTCAAAGAGCGCAAGCTCATTGACTAAGGATAAAGTTGCACCCAAGAAAACGACATCTAAAGCAATTCAAACCAGCCCAGTCCAGACAGATTCATCAACTCCATCAAGAACACTCATTGTTCTAGATGAAATGGAGTATAATATCATAGAAGACATGAAGAAGACTAGGGCTAACATCACTTTTTATGAATTGAGCAAGTTAAAACACCAGCAAAAGGTACTTTTGAAAGAATTACATGCTGTACCAGAAAAAACTTTTCCCAATCCTGTGAGTTCTCAAGCTTCAAATGAGATGGGAAGACCGCCAGTTAATGTGATCAATAAATTTGATCTAGAAAATATCACTTTAATTGGAGGAAGGTCGAGATATCATACTCCTCCATTTCTTCTTACTTATGAAGTTTTCAATAAAAATTTGCATAATTGTTTAGTGGATTCTGGAGCTTCATCTAATATTCTACAAAAATCAATATGTGCAAAGTTGAACATTCAACCACAAAAATCTGTTGTGCGAATAGTCCAGTTAGATCGATCGCAAGTTGAAGTGATTGGCGAATTAAATCAGGTTACCATAAGATTCTCATCGAATCCAAAGGTATGTCAAGTTATTGATATTTTAGTTGCATATATTCCAGAATTTTATGGCTTAATTCTTAGCAGAGATTGGTCAGAGAAACTTCATGGATATTTTGCAACTGATTGGTCTCATATGTGGCTTCCTTACAATGATAAACCAAATCAGATAAAGGTTGAACGAGACAAACATCAGAAATACATAGTAACAGAACTTGAAGGAGAGAATGAACCAGTTGCATAAAACAGTAATATCATTGGCAATTATTCAGTTGATTCTTTCTTAGGAAATTTCAATGCTCATACTTCACCTTATTTAGAACATTCCGTTTTATCTCAAATAGAAAATTTTTCCCAAACAGATAGTTCTAAATGTATTGATTTTGTAGATACTCCTGTAAATAAATCTTTATTTTGGAAATTATTTTTTGATGGTCCTAAGTCTAATGAAGGAGCAGGAGCAGGATGCGTATTGGTTAGTCCAGAGGGAAACAAAATTATGCTAAATTGTAGACTTGAGTTCGATTGCACAAATAACACCGCAGAATACGAAGCTTTAGTCCAAGGACTATATAAAGCAATCGGATTAGACATTAAATATCTACAAGTTTTCGGAGATTCAGAAATTGTAATCAAATAGGTACGCAATACTATACATTGTTTATCAAGTCATTTAAAGCATTATCAATCTTTAGTCCAAGATCTGACTGAACATTTTATAGCATTTAATATTTCATCAATTCCCAGAATTCAGAATGCTAGTTCAGACCTCCTAGCTAATGTAGCTTCCAAGCTCATTCCTGCAGAAGACTTTAGTCCTGATCAATTTTCAATCGAATTAATATTTAGACTCTCGATTCCTGATAACGTTACCAATTGAAGGATTTTCAATGATGATCCTGATATTGTAAATTTTCTCACATCTGAAGGATCCTACACCAATAAGATAATTGATGAAGACCAACATGACAGACAATTTCTCCAAGATAGCACCAATAATGCTATGCCAAAGTCAGTAGTCAAGTTAGAAGACCTTTATGATTTGAAAGATCAATTTAAAAGATCTACCAATTCAAAAATGCAAAGTTCGACTTTGAATTATGAATTAGTAAATCTAGGAACTGATGCCAAACCACAGAATATCAACCTAGGCCTTGGCCTAGCTCCTGAAGAAAAATTAGCATATGTTCGTCTTTTGAAACAATATAAAAGTGTCTTTGCTTGGAACTACGATGAACTCAAAACTTATGACACTTCTATCATCCAACATAATATCCCAATGATAAATGATGAAAAACCTGTCCAACAAAAGTTAAGAAAGATCCATCCCAATCTAGAAAATAAAATTAAATCTGAACTCAATAAGTTATTGAAAGCCAAAATTATTTTTCTCGTTCGACATTCTAAATGGGTTTCCAATATGGTTCTTGTTAGAAAGAAGAATGGAGATATTAGAATTTGCATTGACTTTCGAAACCTTAATAAAGCCTGCCAAAAAGATAATTTTCCTTTGCCTACCATGGAGCAAATATTACAGGCAGTTGCAGGATCAGAATTAATGTCTTTCTTAGATGGTTTTTCTGGCTACAATCAAGTATTGGTTCATCCTGATGATCAATTGAAAACTACATTTAGAACCAAATGGGGCACTCACACATATCAAAAGATGCCTTTTGGTTTGATCAACACTGGTGCCACATTTCAGAGAGCCATGGACATTGCTTTGAAGGGATTAGTTAACAAATTAGTGGTAATTTACTTGGATGATATAACTGTATATTCCAAAAAACGAAGCAATCATCTTAGAGATTTGAAGCAGATCTTCCAACGCTGTCAAAGATATGGAATTTCACTTAATCCGAAAAAATCCTTTTTTGCATTAAATGAAGGAAAACTTCTTGGATTCATTGTATCAAAATCTGGAATTCATATTGATCCTGATAGAATCAAGGAAATTTATGAAATATCTTTACCTCACAAAAAAAAAATCTATGCAATCTTTTCTTGGCCAGATTAATTTTGTAAAGAGATTTGTGCCAGATTTTTCAAGAATTGTATCACCCTTGCAAGCAATGATTAAAAAGAATTCAAACTTCAAATGGGGAAAAGACGAATATGAAGCATTCAATCTGATAAAACAAGCAATTATTAATGCTCCATCTTTAGCAAATCCAAATTTTTCCGATCCTTTTATTCTATATACATTTGCCTCTGATAAATCTTATGCTGCGATACTCACCCAAGCAAATCAAGACAAAGAAGAAGCTCCAATTTCTTTTTTCAGTTCAAATTTACAAGGAGCTGAGTTGAATTATTCAGATGTGGAGAAATAGGCTTATGATGTTTTCAAAGAAATTAAATATTTCAGACCCTTTCTACTTAAAACCCATACAAAAATCATAGTACCATTTCCAGCAGTAAGAAATATTTTATTCCAAAAAGATGTGGGTGAGAAAAGAGCCAATTCGGTTACTTCCTTACAAGAATATGATGTTGAAATCAAACCAACAAATATTGTAAGAGGTCAAGTTTTTTGCAAAATACTATCTAGAGCATCGCTTATTTCTGAAAAATCATCTGAAGAAATACAAACATATGAGGTAAGTCTAAACAATGTTGAATCATTGTATGCTGATATCATATTTTATCTAAAGAATGGATATGCTCCTCCAAATCTCGATCACACCAAGAAAAGAGCTCTAAGGTTGAAGGCTAAACAATATCAGCTTGTGAATGATGTTCTTTTTATAATGAATTATGATTCTGTTCTTCTTAGATGTCTGGAGAAATCTGAAGCTGAAAAGGTCTTGCAGGAACTTCATGATGGGCTAGCAGGTGGACATTATGTTGGAGATGCTACTGCACATAAGATCCTCCGTGCAGGATATTACTGGCCCACGTTATTCAAAGATTCACATAGCTATGCAAGGAAATGTTAAATTTGTCAAACTGCAGCTGGAAGACAAAAGAAACCATCATTTCCATTACAACCAGTCAACATTGAGTAGCCTTTTGATCAATGGGGATTGGAAATAATAGGTGAGATCATTCCTCACTCTTCTAAACAACATAGGTATATCATTACAGCAACTGATTATTTTACGAAATGGGTAGAAGCAGTTCCTCTCAAGACTGCTAATGCTCAACACATCATCGAGTTTATAGATCAGTTCATAATCACCAGGTTTGGTTTACCTTCTGCTTTAATGTTTGATAATGCATCATATTTTTCTGGTAATGCTATGACTGAATTTTCACTCAAGAGAGGTTTTAAACTTAAATATTCTGCCAATTACTATCTACAGGGAAATGGGTTAGCTGAATCAACAAATAAAAACTTAATCAGAATCATTAAGCGAACCATTGATCAAAATCACAAGAATTGGCATAAGTATTTAATATATGCTTTATGGGCAGATCGAATAACGCAGAAGGCTTCTATTGGCACGTATCCCTTTAATTTAGTTTATGGGAAAGAAGTGGTTCTTCCAACTCATCTAGCGATTCCTTCTCTAGCCCTAGTCCAGTATATTGATGAAGAACCATCTTCTTCTTTACAATTAAGGCAGATGGAAATAATTAAGTTAGAAGAACAACGAGAAAAATCCAAAGTAACTCATGCTCATCACCAAGCATTAGTTAAAGCTTCTTTTGATTGAAACATGATAACCAGGAAGGATTTTCAGATAGGAGATTTAGTTCTAAAATGGAACAAGGCTCATGATGAAAAAGGAAAACATAAAAAATTTCAACGAATGTGGCTTGGTCCTTTCCAAATTGCAGAGATCATAGGTCCATTGAATTTTATGTTACAGGATTTAACAGGGAAAAGAGAGTCTTGACCTGTTAATGGAAAGATCCTTAAAAAATATTTTCCATAGGAGATCATTCTTCTATTTTGTAGATTAGTTTTCTTTATTTTTCATAATAAAACCAGTTGTTAATGGTTACATTTGGAATTCATGAAAAAGATGCAAGTTCTCTTTTTAGATTTTATTTTCTTCACTTATATAAATAGAAGTATTTTTAGAATATTGATCACTATTATTCAAAGATACAGTTAAAAGTTTTAAATCTAGAAATGATATTAGTTTAAACTTTGAAAATTTTGATGAAAAGCAACTTTTGGTGAAAGATTGTTTTATATCAGTCCAATGAAAGGTATCAATAACAAAACAAAGATTCTCTGTAGAAAATTTCTTTCCGAAAAACTCTATTATTGTCGTCCAGAGCTATCTTAAGGAAACAATGATTTTCTCCCCACCTAGAAAATTACAAAGTTCAGGGAATAATCCAATGATACACTTTTAACTTAAAGAGTAAGAGGTCTCATCACGAGCCGACTTATCATGATCATAGATATTATAGCTTTCTGACTTTGCCAATACTGCATACCACAACAGGGCAATGACTCAAGATTATTGCAATCTAAAGGCAAGGGGTCTCATCACAAGCCAGCTTGTTCAGCAAAGTTATAAATCAAGTGAATGACACTGTCATAAATTGGCTACCAAACCAAGACATTGTTCTTTAAGGATAAAAAATAAAATAAAAAGCAATAAGTGTGAATATGGATTTCTCTTTGAAAATTGTATATTTCTCTAAGTGGGACACAGGATCATTTTTGGGTATCAGGTAACCCTGTCGAGGCTATAGACGCTTGCTGGCAGCAGTGGCTCTACCTACGACAAATGAGCATATTTAAAACTAATTTACAGAGAAGCCTTTTGTTTTTATCTTTTTAAAGAACCAAGTAATGACTGATGTAGATACAAGGAATAGCTTGAGGAAGTGAATAGTCAAAGTTGATCATAGAAGAAATGAAATATCATTCATAGATTAAAGCATAATGTAATTTGTCTTTTATAATAAAGTTTGATTTTCTAGAAAATTTCTTGTTTTGAAAAGTTTAGAAAATTCAAAAGAAAAGCAGAGATAACTGGTTCTTCCAAGTGAATCGCCAATTGTTGTGGCTAGTAACAAACCCCCTTCTTATTTGGTATTAGTAATAATACTAAATAAGTAGGGACCCTTAGTTTAAAAATCCAAAAAATTTATTGTTGTTTGTTTTCATTTTCAATACAACTTACTATCATTAACTTAAGAATTTTTTTTTGGAAAATCTTTAAAATAGACTTAATTTTATGATAGATTAGAATAAAACCTTTTCTTTGAAGAAAATATCGCATACATCGCAAAAAAGTAACATGATATCCTTTGCAAGGCAGAATCTTCTAAATTGTGATAGCACGATCCAAAAAACTATGCATTAAAATATTTATCACAAATCGCATATCGCAAAAAATATATTAATGGATATTTTTCATATGTTATATTTTGCGATATTGCGATGCCGCGATATTGCGATTTCGCGATGTTACTGGTTGCGATTTGCAATATTGCGATTTTGCAATATTGTGATTTTGCGATATTGCAAAGCAAATCGCAGATCGCATTATCGCAGATTCTTAAAGCTCGTTGTACGAAGAAAATCTTTCCGTAAATCGAGATCCGTTATGCACCTTAATGTTAAGTTAATGGATGGATTGTCAATTATTAATGAAAAAGGATTTTGTTTTGATTAAAAGGTTATTTCACATTTAAATAATATATTTCATACGCCTTCAGGATTTAAAACTATCTCGTCACCTTTCTCATATCATTATTCTCACTTAATTCCTAAAACTGCAGGCGCGAAGAACAAAAGACTATACAAAGCGATATTCAGAGCATTATGGGAAGGAAAGTGAAGGCTCCGAGTTCTGAAAGTAAAGAGATGGCTTCCTTATACGCAGACACTGCTTGTAACAAGGATGCTGGTATCACCACTTGGGAAGGTATGTTTAATTTGCTTGAAGAATAAAATCAAAGAGTAATGGATGTTGCGGCTACTGCGGGCTCAAGTAATTCTTCTGAAGTCTCTCTTACAGAGCTAGCTTGTTCATTTTTGCATCGGATAGCAGCAAGACCTAGAATTCTTCCATATATAGACATGGTGAAATGGGTGTTGGATAGCACTGATATTACGGACAGGCAATTTAGAACTCAAGGTCAAGAGCTCATCGGGTCATTTACTCCAGAAGATTTGAGGCTTATGTATCATTTTCCGGAACCTCAAGCAACTTACAACAAACAATTTATGGAGAAGTTTTCCAAGGAAAATGAAAACTTAGCGGAATGCACCAAGGAATGGTCCAGAAGAGATGAACCACTGAAGAAAGATAAACACGGTATGTACAGTACTGGTTCACTCACCTCTCCATATTTTTTTGTTGCTACTATGTTATGTAGGCTTTTTGGAAATCCTGACATTAATAAGTTTTTGCCTGAATGGCTTCCCTTATTGAATGTTGTTGTTAATGCTAACATTGTGGACTAGGCTAAAATATTGTCTGATAATTTAGCCACGGCTATTTTCAATTACCGGTCTAAACGAACAGTGTCTCAGAGGATTTATCCTCCTTTTTATCTATCTGCCTATGTTATGGATTCAATCTGCTTTGTTTCTAAGTTCCCTTTAATGGGTTGGCAATGGACAATTCATGATCCCTTGCCCATTCATGTCTATCACAAAGAGTTGTGGGAATCAAAGTTCGTTCCTCATTTTTACAAAATTTTCCATCGCATAATGTTACCTCTGTACAGAGTATTGTATAATAAGGATGCTCCAAGGTTCACCCCTGAAGCAGAAGTAGACATTCTCCCTGTCGCAAGATGGTTTGGAGAAGAATTGTTTGCCTATGTGAGGGTTTTTGGACGCTTTGCTTCTCCTCATGTTCTACCCTTGTATGTTCTGGACAAACTTATAGCTCGGGAAATTGCATATCAAACCTGTGGAGAGGAAGGTTTGACAAAATAATTAAAGGATAAAAAGAAGGCCATCTGGGCACAATTTCTTGTTTCCTGTGGAGCATTTTCATTATTTGATGTTGGTCATGCATTTAAGGAAGTAAACAATATTACATGTTTACAATTGTTTAAGTTTCTGAAAATGCTATTCGACCCCTATGATGTTGTCAAGGATTTCACCACTGCAGTCAAAGTAAGAGTATTTTCTGGAGAAGAAGATCTTTTTGATGATATGTTTCAAGAAAAATGTTCATTTAAAGAAATTTTGCATTTAGCTCAAACATGGTTCTCCCCTGAAGAGTTTCAAGAGTTTAAAATATACAGAGAAAGAAGATTGACCACTATTCCTTTGGATAATTTGCGCTTGGAACCCGCAAGGGAACCAACTCCTAGTGTTAGTCTCAGTGGCAGCTCAGCTATAGAAAGGTCTAAGTCAAAGTCTAACAAAGAAATTTCTGAACATTCTAAAAAATTTGATCAAGATAAAAGTGAAGGCTCAGTGAAGGATACAGCTCAATCAAAAGAGCTCTCACAACAACAGACTTCAACCACTCCACAGTTGAATCTTCCACCTCTCAAGGTACAACAACCATCTATCAGCACTCAGTTAGATAAAGAATGGGAAACATTTAATGATTTGATTAATGTTGAAGGACAGAACATACAAACTCCTGTATAGACGGCAAAAGGTTTGGTTACAGAAATAAGTGGCAATGTCACAGAAACAGAACATATACCCATTACTCCCTCCTCTGAGCTTGTACTTAAAATTGAGGAAATCCCTCCTCTGGATATATTTTATAGCCCACAACATAAAGCAGTAGTAAGGAAGCAAAGAAAGAAGAGGAAATTAGAAAGTGTGCTCTCTACTGATGCAGAACAATTGGATGTTTTATGGAAAGATCCTACTATGGATCCAACTGAAAATCTTACTAAATTATCTCAGATTACAGGAGCTTATGCCTCCGCAACTATTGACAAAGCATCTGAGGTATGACTATTATTGAATGAAAAAGAAGACAAAATACAAGTTATGCAACAAAAATTACAACAAGCTCATGCTAACAGTGAAGCCTAGATACAATTTGAAAATCTACAGCAAGAGTTTAATAAAATGCGAATCGGATATCAGAAAAGCTTGGCCAAAAAAGAGAAACAAATACAGATTATCCAAGAGATGCATAAAGATGACCCCAAGCTTACAAAGTTTATCTCAGAGTCTATTTCTTTGAATAATCAGCTGCTGCAACAACAATATATATTATGCCAAAAGATTTCACAATGGAACTCTTTTTGTGAAGAAAGTGATAAAATCACTAATCATGTCATAGAATTACGACATGATTATGACTTAACTAATGAAAGAGTTACTAATTATTTGGCATGGAAAAAGACAGAGGAAGGAAAAAGAGTAGGAGCACCAATCATAAATGACATTCATAAAGAAATGCTCTTCAATAATTGGGATGCACAGATCAGAGAGGCAGAAAAAGCAGCAGAGGAAACAGCTACAGCAACGAGCAACATTACTGATTGTGTAAATGAAAGTTTGCACAAGGTTAATTTAATTTCAGAAACTATTCCAGGATACCTTCCACAAGCGCAGTAGTTGCAAACAGAGTGGAAACAAAAATCTGAAGAAAAGGCAAAATCAATTCAAGGATTGACAAAATTAAATTGGGATTCTTACTGGACATGTCTGGTAAAACCACATAGTCAATGCAGTGCTCTTAATTGCATTATTAATTCTGCTGAGAAGATCACACAAACACTTGCTGATTTTGTCTTCTCGGGACAATTAAAATATGAAGTCGTCCAGCCTCCTCTTCTCAAATCAATGCTGGATGCTTGCGAATTCAAAGACCAAATTCATAAATAGTTAGTTGATAGTTCTTAATTTTAGATTTAGTTTTAGTTTTACTTTATTTTTTTCCTAGAAAAAGGACGATCATTTAAACTGAATCCTATAATTTTTGTAATAAACTATAATTAGATTTAGTTAGTAGTATTTAAACCCTTCTCATGCATTTAGAGAAGGGTCCTGAAATTTGTCAAAAACTTATCCTCAGAACATGCACTTCTGCACCCTCAGAGGAGGTTTTGATGAATGAATGGAATGAGATTTATTAATATCTGTGTCTAATATCTGCTACTGATGTTGCATTTTTGTACTCTTAGTAGATGTTGGATTAAGAAGAAATAAGTCATTATTGCTTCTAGCTCATGAGTAGAACCAGCTATAAATGGTACTTTTATCTCTTAACTTTTTCTGCTTCTGTGTTAAAAGTAATATTTATGTTCAGTTATTTATATATTGATGCTTGAATGCTTCAGTTATCATTTGGCACTTTTGTACGGTGATAGCTATTTATTTATGCTTAATGTATGAATAGCTTATTATGCGATATGTTTTTCACAACTGTTTCATCTAACTTTTTATATGAAGTGGTTTATCTTTATTGAATTCTTTTCTTATAACAATTGAATGATCCTTATTATTGATTGTTATTTGAAATCATTTTAGATCGCATAAATAGAAAGATTATATCCTGGGTTTAGTTTAGAATTAGATATTTATGTTTAAATTAGAATACAATTTGCATATGATTAGATTAGAAATAGAATAAAATCATTTCACTTATGAACCTTTTTAGAAAGGAAATATCTATTCTCAACACACACACACACATATTGGGAAACTGGTCCCATTATCCCCAGTCGGACCCACTACACCAAACGGAAAAGGAGCTGCTAACCAAGGTCCGGACCGGGTGGGTATCCCCCTTGTTGTAGACCTGATTTTCGGGGCTTCAACACTACCAAATTTCTATAATCCGAGTCAATAATTCTTTTTATGGTTTCTACTTGTCGAGATGTTTCTATTGATATATGGCATGCCACGTAATTCTTCACAGTTTAAGAGATACTCATGTTTGAAGTTTGTAACCCTAGTTAGTGGGCTAAAACCCCATAGGGTTGTGGCATGGGTCATTGAAAATTCAATAATTAATAATTTTTAAGCTCCTAAATCCCCTCCCACATTCACTTGTTGAAGCCCCTCTCAACCTAAGAATTTATATAAATTGTGATCCTCATATCCTCCTTATGCAGGGGATTTCGCTATCTAAAACAGGTCATCATGGAATTTTCGCTCTCACTTTTTTTCTACGAAGGTTTAGAAACTGAAATGTTTATTAGGTGAAGCAAAAATCCTGAGGAAGCTCCTGTAAAAAATTCATATCAAGGTGCGTAATATTTTCAGAGATATGACCTATGGAAGTTAGTGTTTTTGCAGGCTCCTGAAATTCGTCTCAAAGAAGTGACCTTGGGAAAATCATCATAACTCTCTCTCTGAGTATCAGATTAGAATTATGTAAAATGTAGCAGATAGCGCATAGAATTTAATTTTTTCTATATCAATTTCAGAGCCGAATGAAGAAACAATGATATTTGTCATGTCGTACAAGTTTTCTTTATTGAAACAGTCCATAATTAGGGCATTGTGAGAGATTGGGCATAAATATAACTTGAAGAATCCAAATTGGGTCATACCTATGGCATTGGAAAGAAGACTCAGAGGACTAAAACAGGGTTGAAAATCACATATTGGGGATCTGAAATAACAGAGATACACCAGATTCAATATCGAGCTCCTAGAAGGCAAGAAAAAGCTAGATCATGTGTTGTCAAGGGCTGCAAAGTACCAGATTTTCTAGGGCAGAAAAGCAAAGCAAGGTGCAACATAGGGTAGCATGACAAGAGCAGCAATCAAGGTGCAGGAAATAAGCAAGAAGTTCATCACATGAAGTCTTCAAGTGGGCAGCACTACATACAGTCACTGTAAATGTATAATTGTACTAAGTCATTATAAGTACATTATTGTAAAAATTGTACTAGTGTCTATATTTCAAGAGTTGAAGAGGCAGTTTCAGGAGGTCTAGGATCATATTTAGGTGGTTGTGTCATAGTTGGGGTGTTATGGTCTAGTGTGTCTTCTTCTTCTACATCATTCTATATCATTGTAAAGTGGATCATTTTCCCTCGTACGAGAGTCCATTCTTCTTTTATTCTTCTATAGTGTGGTAGGGTGGTGCTAGGCTAGTGCATGAAGTCACCAATAGGTTCAAGCCTATGAAAAATTTAGGGTAGCAGGGTTGTGATAGGGTTAGTTGTAGCTCATTGGATGTTAGGGCATCCATTCAGTTGACTATTGAAGAATCTCAGGCATTGGAGCGTCCATCCAGTGGGAGTTGGAGAAGAACGCTTTTCTATATTCTAGGAAGTTGGAGCTTTATTTTCTATTGGAGTTGAATATTAAAGAATTATTAGAAAAGCATTAGGTGGTTTTTTTCCCAGAGTGGGTTTCCACCTTAAAAATTGTGTGAATTTGTGTTCCTTCTATTTATTGCTATCATTGTACAAACACTGATGATAATTGAAGATTAACTAATGCTCTAATTAAAAGGAATACTGATTCACCCCCCCCCCCCCCTCTAAGTATTTCCAACAAATATAATATTGCACTTCTTAATTTCCAATGTTTGAGAAATTGTGGCCATCAATCGCATTCTAATGAGATCACATGAGAGTTGATTTGAAACGAAGGTCTACTGAGACCACTATTTCCACTCCCATAAATATGAGCAATCAAGTCGGTATGATGTGAATTATTCTAATGACATGAATGTCTCTTAGAGAAAATGGCGTTGTTCTTGTGACCTTAGTATAAAAATGAAAGAGATTTTTCTGCGAGCTATGAATATGTAAAATTATGTTTATGAAAAATATAACCTATTGTGCAGTGGCAGCAAGGCATGTGCAAAGCTTCCTTTACAATTTTACTTGTATTGAAATCAAGGATAGAAAGTTCGATGGTTGCTTACTTTGGGTTTATTTTTGTTTGTAAAATAAAATATGAAGAACTAAACAAATAAGAGACGCTTAAAAGACACAATTTAAGATGGTGTTTTTTTTTTTTTTATGTGAGAGAACACATTACTGGTTTGATTATGTTTACAATTTGTTATATAGTTTGTGGTTCTTAGAACATTGTAACCAAAGAAAAATGGATATGGGTTATAGTTTGTGATATTTTTGTGTTAGTAAGTTTGTGTAAAGTAGGTCACTTTGAAAGATTGATTTTTCAATAAATTTAGCATCTAGATTACTTTCCTAAATAAATAACAAATACAACATGTTATGTACTTCAATAGATGGATGTATGTCAATATAATGATTTAATATCCTTGGCTAAGAAACATATAAAATGATGTCAATTTAATCATTGGTCTTAGAAATAAGCCATTGATAGTCATAAGAAATTGTATATTAAATGGATTGAATGGTAGATTGAATTTGATGGTGGAGAAAGAGCACAATCTATAATATTTCAGAGTTAATAGATGTGATAACGAAGACCAAACTGGATAGGAATAAATACTATTTTATGTGATTTTAGTATTATTATGTGTGATGGAAGCATTAAGGGAGGGTGTTAGAATTAATATTTATATTAGAAAATTTGTTTTCGATGTGTTGGAGATTATTCAGATATCATCTCAACCTCTATCTCCACTGTCTCCACATTTGGAATAAGTTGGATCTCACAATACCTATACAAATGTATTATATGTGAGTTTTTATATGCAATAATAATAAAACTGAATGTTTTTTGTGTAAAATATGAGTAATTTCCAATATTCTAAATCTTACATCCATACTAACTTCAAAGCTATAAAAATTCTATAATATTTAGTGTCTCATTATGTAAAATTATTTTTGAGGGAAAATCCAATTAAGAGATTACAATTGTCTTACAAGCCTATATAAACAGCAAAATAGATCCATGTAAACTCCAAAGATAATTGAGGACAGTATTACCTTCTAAATATTTTTGGAAATTTAATGGATTTTGAGTCGAGATAAACCTATATTGATTCTTTATAATACTATTTTATAAGAAACTCATAATTAAGCCAATAGGGCCCCCCACTATTGGAATTGCATAGATTAATTATTTTGTCAATCATAATATCTAAGCTATCTAAACTTAAGGATGAGAATGGAGGTTATTGGCATATTTTTTTCATTTCCACATAATCAACTAATAGAGTTCCCCTCATAACTTCTTTGTATATCTAGATCAAGTATTTAAAAATACATAAATTAATTTTTTATAAAAAATTATTTGAAATTTACCATAACAATGGCTTATTACCATGTATTAGGATTAGGGAAAATGAAATTAAAGACAAAAATAAGCCAATGAAAAAAAAATAAAATAGATTAAACCAACAAACAACATTCGTAAATAATTACAAATGGAAAAAAAATTATGAACTATTATGAACTATTTAACATATTCAATGTGAACAAATTTGTTGTGGACATGGTTTATGACTTTTGAAATGTTCTCCCTGTCGTCATTCTCATCCACGTGTTTGTACTTCTCTCTTATAAAATAAATAATTGTGAATGTTTAATAGAGATCATTGAAATGTAATGTGTTTATGCTTGGGAAAATGTAATTGAGATGTTTCAAAAATGCAATTACTCATTCCTCTGTGAATTTTTGTAAGATGAGCTTTGGTCTATTTATTTTCATGACATACACACTGTGAAGGTGTTTTCTTATGTAGGATGATGCCAAAAATGATCATGTTTCTCAGTGATGCCTCCACACACCGCATGTTCTGGAATGTATAATACCCATTTAACTAGGATTTTCTAGGTTCAATAATTTAGAGAAGGTTTTTTTATCTACGTTAAAAAAATATATTGTATTATTCAGTCTAACCCATTAATATTAAATTGTCTAAATAAAAGTAGCGCAACCATATAGGAAGTAATCCAATATTTTGATGTGCAAAATTTTGAAGAATATTGGAAAATAGGTGATCAAATCCATTAATTGCGAGGACATTCACGTGGATCAGGAGATGATGGTTAGGCACATTGGGCATGAAAACAACTCCTTTCTCATTGTCAAAAGATATGATCACCTTTCTCATTTTCAATATATTTTCAAGAGATATGATCTCCAAAAATTTGGTAAACAAGAAATTCTGGAGGAAAATTGCTATACGAAATGAAGCAAGAAGAGTCAAATAAATTATATCACTGTAAGAAATTCCCAAGGCTAGGCATCCCCTTATGGAATAATGTATAAAAGAATTTACTTGAAACACATTTCCATAGGGTTTTAGAATTTAAACTTTTTTACAAAGCACTGGTCATGATTTCAATTCAATGGAATATTTATAATCATCTTGCAAAATCTAGAGCTAAAATTTGTGCATTTCGTTTTATTAATATTATTTCAAAAAATATAAATAACAAAATAATTATCTCCTTAATTGTTATTGGATTTCTGTCTATATCCATACGCGAGTGGATTCAAGCTTGTTATTGACTTTCTATCTATATCTATTGGAATTTTACTCCTAACCACTGCCATGAATAAGCAGTGGCGCAGGCCACATTTCATCAATTTTTTAGCAGAGAAGGAAAACAACAAATCCAAGGAGCCAGAGGAGTTTTCTTGCAACTATAGCAAAACAGGAGTACATAGACATACTCTGCGTTTATTTCTCAACCACTGCATTCAACTTACCTTTTATTTTTTCCCGCACCGCATTTTGCAATATTTAGCATTTAGCCACAATATTTTTCATTGTTAAGTTAAGTCCCCACCGATGTGATATCAGTGGGACCCACCAAACCATTACCCCATTCACAAGTCACTGCATTCCTTTGTATTTCACTTTTCGCACTTACCTTTTGTTCAAGTTGCCCGCAAAGCACACTCCGCAAGATATTCTATTTGATTTGCAATGTGATATCACTATCACATATTGG
>JAXQQM020073842.1:0-12408 GCA_034641835.2 Pinus albicaulis | reverse complement strand
GGTCATTATGTGATTCAAATTTTGGATGTAAAGGTGGTACAAGTTGTAAACCTAGTGCTAAGACCTAATTGAAAAAACTAAGGTCTAATCCTAGCACTATGCATCTAAATCCTAAGTAAAATCTAGTCCTAAACCCTAAGGGAAAAAAATCCTAGTGTAATGAAAACCTAAGCCAAAACCCACTTTCGGGCCTAAAATATGTATTAAAACCCAAACACAAATTAAAACATTACAAAATAAAAATTTATAATAAAAGTCCACAATGCTAAGTCCTAACCTCCAGTCTTAAACCATGTTACAAACTGTGTCAGAGTTTTTTTATAAATATGACAAGTGTTAGACAACAGTTATGACCGCAAATACCACGTCGGGATTGGAAGACATGTGAACAAACACGCCCAAGCCGCCAGGTTAAACCTTGACCGCCGATGGAAATCGTAATCACTGGGGCCAACCTGTCTACCCATGTGATCACATGTTCCATATTAAATCTTTGCCCGGTTAACTAGCGTTGTGGCTAAGAAATTTTATCATATAGTTTATTTTTGGGTATTTTATCTAATACAATGCTAAGGTCATCAACATTTATCCTAGGAATTAATTAGGAGATAGGGTTCGAGAAATTTATCACCAAATTTTCTCAACCATGCTAAGTTTGGCTTCAAGTAATTCGAGGCCTGGACCTATTTAAATCAACCATTTTTCTCGATGAAGGACATTCAGACATGGAATGTTTTTGAACTTCAGTTTCCGTAGGACAGAGGCAGTTTTGTTTTCAGCATTGCTTGACCGTCGGGAGTCGGAATTGAGCACAGAGATAGGCGTTGAAAAGGCGAGAGGGTGTTCTTTTTGTTTATCGAGTCCAAAAGTGACTGTGAACACATTAATTCTAATTCATTTATGTGTAAATAAATTCCTCGCGATCAATCCTAATAAAGTAGACCCCCACTTGAAAGCAGACCCAGAGATGTGGTCCGCTAGAGACGGACTCCTTAATCAACTATTTTATTCTTCTTCTCTCTGTTCTACTTTGTAATTTAATCATTTATTTGCTGCTGGTTTATGTCATCTTTCACTTAAAAGCTTTCTTCACTTAGCAATAAATCTTAAGGACAAACTAATCAAACTACCTAAGAAATTAATTCGATCACATTCAGATCAGCCCCTTTAGCTCTGAATAAAATATAAATGTTGGCTATAATAATAATAATAAATTGTTGTTAATCAATTAGAAGTAAAAAAAAATGCGTGATTAAGATGTTTAAACCTTATAATTTTCAAAAACAAACTTTTTAAAGATATATGTTAACTAATTTATGTCCATGTCAACTTCATATATATATATATATATATATAGACAAAAAATTGTTAACGTAAAATATTTTAATGTTGTATACAGAAAAATAATCAATGTGGCTTATCAATCAAATATTTTAATACAAATTAATATTGGCATATTATACTTAAAAATATATTAATAATAAAAAAGAACAATTTAATTTTCCATTGATAAATTGTCTCGAATAGAAATTATGTATATATTATATATCATTTTAAAAAAATTATGGTTAAAAAATTTATTTGGTCATATATATATATATATATATATATATATATATAGGCTTCAAAAATACAATTAGAATAATGAAAAATTACACATTATATTTTGCACTTTAAAAAAATTTGCACATGAAGAAATTTGCCCTCTAAATTAATGTTAAATGAATACTTAAAATGGATCTATTTTGTCGAATATTTAATTAATAAATATAATTTGTTATTTTAACAAACCTTTTATAATAAAAAGAAATATTGATAATTTATGTAAAGTATACAAATAATTTTAATAAGATATAATAGTTATTTTTTAACACGGGCTTAAAAAAATATTTATTTTTTGAGAATAGTATAGGAAGAATAGGTATGGGTGAGAAACATGGTTGAAATTTGAGAGTTTACATTTTTGAAAACTCAATTACTCATTGAAGAAGTAGAGCGTTTTTTGTATGTTCTCAATAGTATTGGCAAACAAATAACTTTTTGGGCAATTGTGCCATTAAATTCCATCCGTAGGCTAGAACGATGAGCATGGCTTCAACGGAGAAGACCAGAAGTGACCGGAGGTTTTTGTATGAGCAGGGGAAAAATACAAACACATTAAGAGATTCGGATGTACTTGTCTTATGCTAATTAATGTGGGATGAGCATGGCTTCAACGGAGAAGACCAGAAGTGGCCGGAGGCTTTTGTATGAGGAGTCGTCTTTCGTTCGACGAAATGGAGGGTGATGGGACAGCTCCGGGACTGTCCGTCCGGCGACTTTCCGGCCTTTCCGAGATTCAGGTGGACCCACCCAATTTTGATAGCTGACGGCCGCCACCTCTCTCCCTCCGCTCCGCGCGGCTCCTCTCCACTCCGCCACCCCTACTCACTCCACCACTCCGTCATTGAAGATTTTACGGATGATATGATCGTCCATCAACTCACTAATGCAGTTCCGCCTTTTTGAAATTTAAAATTTGAATTTTGAAAGCCAGCCAAAGCTCTTCATGAATACGGAAAGACTGCCTTTCTGTTCGCTGATATGGAGCTGGAGCCGAGATGAATTTTGGAGCACTTTTTCAGGATATCCATGTGCACTACAGGGTAACAAACCGAGGTACTGCCGGGGCGAAGCTCCCTGTAATCCCTTAAAAGGGGCCAGCACAAAGGCCATACCGTGGCCTCCAAGAGTAGGGTACTGTGGCCCAATGGACAAAATGAAGGTATTACTGAAAGAAAAAGTGGAATTATTTGAAAAATTCTTGAACAGGAACGGAAACGGATAAAAGGCATGGCCTAACATACTCTGCGTGGAATTTGTGAGCTCTAAAACTCCGGCAGGATTGATATTCGCCATTCCATCTAAGGTCAGATTGCTGTTTCTGAATCCATCGAAAATAAATTCATTCAATTGGGCGAAAGCCAAGACAGAATTCAAACAAAGAAAGAAAACCCATGAAAATGTCTGAGCCATTCGATTGAATGCCTTTGCTAGATGAGACTTGGAATGGCGGAGGTCTCTGGATCGAAATGCCGCATGGCCTGACGGAGCTACATAATTGGTGGAGAGAAAAATATGAGTACTGGCATTTATTTTATCTGAGAGACCCTGGTATGCCAGTTTTGATGCACATAGAGGGGTTGACCTGGGATTTGGAAGACGAGCCGAGTGTTTGTGGTGACAAAAACTGCCAGCTTTGACGCGCACTGATGCGATTGTGGAGCCGAGCTTTTGTTGTTTGTTTCTTCATTAATGGAGGAAAGCCTGCAGAGGGTTAAGCTGATCTAGTCTGGCATGGACTCACAGGCCAACTGTTAGAAAAAAAAAAAAAAGGAAGCCTGTAGATAAAACAACATCCATTTCGTTCGGAAGAGTGCCTGAGCATCAATCAATTTGTTATATGTGCTTTCATTTAATAAATTTGTTTGTTAGCCCCACAAGAAAAACGTTCCACGGATTTACATGGTGGCATAAATTTAAATTTAAAATTTGCCATTAAAATTTAGATAGATCTGAATTTTTATTTTTATTTTAAATAAGTTTTTGTGTTTTAGTTTAATTAAAATTTACATAGATCTTATTATTATTATTTTTAATAATTTTTTGTGTTTTAGTTTAAATGATGATAGTCTTGTATATGAAGTATTGTAAATGAAGTATTACTATTGTAAATGAAGTATTATGAGAGTAGTGTAAATGAAGTATTATGTACACTTTGATTGATTTATAGGTATATATTTAACAAGGTTTAATGTTTAATTTTTTAGATTTATATATATATATATTTAACAAGATTTAATGTTTAATTTTTTAGATTTATTTATGTTGAACTAGCTCCCTCGATATGATAGATTATTGTCCTAATAGTAATAGGAGGATATAGGTATTGTATGTCACAGATTCACTTAAATGATAGTTTTCTTGCTAGAATCTAGTAAAAATAATTTCAAAAAATCAAAATGCTAGAGTGTTTGAATCGTTTTTTGATGGTGGAAATGGATTAAGGACTATTAAGAACCCTGGGGCACCCAAATCCTGAAATTTAAGAGTTGTAACCCACATTTTCAAAAAAAATGGTCGAATTTTGATAATGCTAGCGGTTCGAATCCACCTATGTCACACAAAGACACCCAAAATCCTGAAGTTTGACAGTTGTAACCCACATTTTCAAAAATTTATGCCGAATTTTCATAATGCTAGCAGTTGGAATCCACCTATATCACACAAGTATGACACTAATCAATTGCTAATATCTACCTCAACGATTGTTTCATGCATAGCAAGGAGCTAAAAGATTTTGTATAGGGAAAAGAGTTGGGTAGAAAAGATAAGTACTACATTGAGGAATTCAACTCTAAGTGTGATCTCCAACAAAAAGAGTACACTGGAGCTAGCATTCCATGGAGGGAAAAGGTTCTTATTGCTCAATAAAGAACCAGCTTCGATGTGAAACACGACGGTGGAAAAGACCTAAAGAAGATTGGGAAGAACGAGTGTGTACAAGGCCTAAAGAAACCTAAAAAAGCTTGGGAAGAACGGGTGTGTACAAGGCCTAAAGAAGCTAAGAAGCTTGGGAAGGACGCATATGTACAAGGCCTAAAGAAGCTTGGGAAGAATGGGTGTGTGAAAGACCTAAAGAAGCTTGGGAAGAATGGGTGTGTACAAGGCCTAAAGAAACCTAAAAAAGCTTGGGAAGAACGGGCGTGTACAAGGCCTAAAGAACATTATGTTCATAACTCTTTATGTTCACTTGTATTTAATGAACATTAAAACTTGTTAAAATTAAATATTGTATTTAATGAATATTAAAACTTTTAGTTTTTTCAACAAATTATTATCAATAGATCTTATTTTACAATTGTTGGTGAAATTTACAATTGAATCTAATTAGACATCTCAACGATTGATATTTTCAATTCCAATAACTCTTTGTATTTTAACATTTTTAATTCTCAAGAGTAATCATATCATAATATTTGAACTTGGATAGATCATAACAATTTATCCTTTCAACTCTTTGGGCTAGATCCAATGAACTTTCAAGGCTAAATTGATTATAATAATTAGTTTAAAATTAATTTAAACTTTTTCTTTCTCCATTTAAAAAAATATGATGATATATATCAAATTTTAAAAATAATGGTAAAATTGAAATCAATTTAGTATATATTCACTATAATAGCAATGAATACATCGAAATTGCCATGTAACCACCTCCCTCCCTTTATTATCACATTTGAGAGGAAGTGCACTTTTTATCTTTTCTCATTGACTTGATACTTCATAGATGGTTGCATTTTCTTGTTTTCATATGACCCTTTTGAAAGTTTAAATATAAATGTGAGATTCAAATATTATCCATAAGATGCACATAAATACATATTATTAGGTGTCTTGGATTTTTCATAACTCTTCATGTTCACTTGTATTTAATGAACATTAAAACTTGTTAAAATTAAATATTTTATTTAATGAATATTAAAACTTTTAGTTTTTTCAACAAATTATTACCAATATCTTATTTTACAATCCCTCGTGAAATTTACAATTGAATCTAATTAGGTATCTCAACTATTAATATTTTCAATTCCAACAACTATTTTTATTTTAACATTTTTAATTCTCAAAAGTGATCATATCATAATATTTGAACTTGGATAAATCATAACAATTTATACTTTCAACCCTTTGGGCTAGATCCAACTATCTTTCAAGGCTAAATTGATTATATTAATTATTATAAAATTAATTTAAACTCTTTCTTTCTCCATTTTAAAAAATATGATGATGTATATCAAATTTTAAAAATAATGGTAAAATTGAAATCAATTTAGTATATATTCACTATAATAGCAATGAATACATCGAAATTCCCATGTAACCACCTCCCTCCCTTTATCATCACATTTGAGAGGAAATGCGCTTTTTATCTTTTCTCATTGACTTGATACTTAATAGATGGTTGCATTTTCTTGTTTGCATATGACCCTTTTGAAATTTTAGATAAATGTGAGACTCAAATATTATCCATAAGATGCACATAAATACATATTATTATGAAACTTGGTTTCATATTCTATGAGGTGTCTTGGATTTTTCATAACTCGTCATGTTCACTTGTGGCTTTTCGATTTACACACAAGTGAATATTTCAATTTACATAGTACCTTAAGGATCATTTTTCCAACATTCACCCCCACTGTGGCCTCACCTTAATTTGAAGGGACTACATGAGTCCAAGAAGAGAGCTAAAATTTGAAGGTAAATAACAAACAATGCCTAGATGTGATATCTAAATCTAGTGGTTTAAAGATACCACAAACCAAATGGGGCAGCTAAAGTCGAAGTCTTCTACTAGTGGTGGTTTAAGGAAGACCACAAACCAAAAAGGTATAATCAACTGAATTCTTATATCAATGGTGGTTTAAGGCTAGTCACCAACTCTAGAACTTGGCTCGAAGCAATTCCTAGAAAAATTATTAATTTGGATAGAAGTTGACTTATTTTACTAAATGGAAGTGCTTTCTGATAATGGTTTAAAAATAACCACAAACTATTGGAATGTTGGTTTGAACATGACCACAAACTTGTGTATAACAGGATAAGTAACTCTTATGCTAAGTGGTGGTTTAAGGAGGACCACAAACTAGCTAGATGTTTTATGATGAACACACACAAAATTGTGTTAATGGAACATGAGTTTGTCTCTAGCTACATCTCATACTCTTATTCTCATTGAATCTAGCCCTATGATCTAACTACTAGCTATTGTTCTGGCTATGGCTCAAGCTCGCTTGATATGACTTCGAAATTGGTAGTTGACTATCAATTCTCCCCTCATCAGATACAAGGTGTGAGGAAGTGAAAAAGAAAATTATGTTATTTTTAAATTAGAGAATAAGTAACTATACATTTTAAGGTCAACCACACCATATGAAATAGATCAATAATGTTGAGAGCTCTTCGAGAAATTTTTATAACTAATCTAGTATTTATGCATGGAAAATTTCCATTCTTAAAAGATTATGTCATGCAATTTTGTAAATTAAGTCCTCATTGGTCATTTCAATGGTATTTAGCCATATCCTCAAGCTATATATTATTAGATTTAGAATAATTGGATGGAGATGATTAAAGGGAGGCTCTCCCACTACTTTTGTTCTTGAGGTTATTACACTTTTCTATTTGAATCAAGAGATGATACAAACGTTTTATTTCGCAATGGTCCATACTTAATGCAACCAAGGAAAATATAGACACATTATTGGACTTTATACTTTGAGTTGTAAGTGGATGTTCACTTAGAAAATATTAGGTGGGTTTCAATCTCTCATTTTCCCCTTTATTGCTAGAGTGATGATACATTTATAAGTATATATATCAAATAACGCACATATCCTTTTAATTGTGAATAAGTATAAAAAATATAGCTTGTAAATATTATCCTATATTTGAATAATACATTTATCTATAATATTTGATAATATGGATAATATTTGAATATTAATATGGATAATATTTGAATCTCATATTTATCTAAACTTTCAAAAGAGTCATATGCAAACAAGAAAATGGAACCATCTATGAAGTATGGAGTCAATGAGAAAATATAAAAAGGGCACTTCCTCTCAAATGTAATGATAAAGGGAGGGAGGTGGTTACACGGAAATTTCTATGTATTCATTGCTATTATAGTGAATATATACTAAATTGATTTCAATTTTACCATTATTTTTAAAATTTGATATACATCATCATATTTTTTTTTAAATAGATAAAGAAAGAGTTTAAATTAATTTTAAAATAATTAATATAATCAATTTAGCCTTGAAGGTTCATTGGATCTAATTGAAAGGGTTGAAAGGATAAATTGTTATGATCCATCTAAGTTCAAATATTATGATATGATTAATGTTAAAATAAAAAGAGTTATTGCAATTGAAAATATCAATGGTTGAGATACCTAATTAGATTCAATTGTAAATTTCACCAAAAATTGAAAGATAAAATATTGATAATAATTTGTTGAAAAAACTAAAAGTTTTAGTATTCATTAAATACAATATTTAATTTTAACTTATACTTTTATAAATGATTAAATTTTCATATATATATATATATATATATATATATATATATATATATATATGATATATCAAATATGTAAAAAAAAAAAAACTTTATTTTAACTTTTCATATTTTTAAAAACTTTTTTTTATATTTATTTTTAAATATATTTGTTCAATTCCAACAAACTTAATTTATGTTAAATTTTAATAGGGAAATTGAATTTAGGTGAGAAGAATATTATTCCTCACAATCACTTGATAAACTAACATATATTAGATAAATTTATATTGATATGAAATTTTTTTATTTTTATTTTCTTTTATTCAAAACTCAATTAAAATGTTTAAAAATTAGTTGGAATTGTTAAATTAATGATTGAAATTGCACATTTTTTTTTTAAATATTCAATATATTTATATTTTCAAAAATGCAATTTCATTAAAACTATATAACAAAACTTCAATCATAGTTTTTTGAAAAAAAATTCAAATCATATAGTAATGACATTTCTTTTTAATACTTTTGTAAACACTTTTATATTTTAAGAAAATAAATTTACCAAATTTACCAAATATTAAATTTTAAAATCTTGATAAGAAACTTTTCATGTGAACTCTTACACCTTTCAAATAAAGGTGAAACTTCAAATCTGAATAAATAAATTTTCATTTAAATGTTTATATCATTCAAACAAACTTTAAACTAGTAATTTAAACAAATCATTATATCCTTATAAATAAAACATTTAAAAAATGTAATATCATATAAATATCAAAATTTCATTAATAATTTTTTATACATTTTATATTTATATATTTAAAAAAAAACTTTACACCTAAACGTAAATGTAAAACTTCCAGTGTAACAAATATTTATTCCATTTAAACAAATATTTATACTAATATAATAACTAGTATAATTTTTTCTTAAATACATTTTATATTCATATAAAGAAAAATAATTTTAAAAAATCATACAAAATAATCTTATAAAAACATTTTATATTCTTATAATAAAAAATAATTTTAAAATATCATAAAAACATTCACATATGACTCCCAAACATTATCATCATCCAAAGAGGAAAACCAAAACTACAAATACATTAAAACTCTAATATTATGGCACTATGGTCAATTTGTGAAGCATAAAATCAAACACCCAAAAAAATCCAAAGATCGTTGTGGTTTAAAAACTCGCCAATTCTATGATTGTATAGAATAAAATGTGAACTATGTATGTGGCATGCCACAGATTTTTCTGGGTCATTGGCGTAGTTGCTTGGCTTAATCCCCACGACATTGTCGATTGAACATTAAACATTTTCAACTAGCTTAAACGCTCTACAAAATCTTTTAGCTCCTTGCTATGTGTGAAACAATCGCTGAGGTAGATATTAGCAATTGATTAGTGTCGTACTTGTGTGATATAGGTGGATTCCAGCCGCTAGCATTATCAAAATTCGGCATAAATTTTTGAAAATGTGGGTTACAACTGTCAAACTTCAGGATTTTGGGTGTCTTTGTGTGACATAGGTGGATTCCAACCGCTAGCATTATCAAAATTCGGCAATTTTTTTTGAAAATGTGGGTTACAACTCCTAAACTTCAGGATTTGGGTGCCCCAGGGTTCTTAATAGTGCTTAATCCATTTCCACCATCAAAAAAACGATTCAAACACTCTAGCATTTTGATTTTTTGAAATTATTTTTACCAAATTCTAGCAAGAAAACTATCGTTTAAGCGAATATGTGACATACAATACCTATATCCTTCTATTGCTATTAGGACAATAATATGTCATATCGAGAGAGCTAATTCAACATAAATAAATCTAAAAAATTAAACATTAAATCTTATTAAATATATATCTATAAATCTAAAAAATTAAACATTAAACCTTGTTAAATATATACCTATAAATCAATCAAAGTGTACATAATACTTCATTTACACTACTCTCATAATACTTCATTTACAATACTTCATATACAAGACTATCATCGCTTAAACTAAAACACAAAAGCTTATTTAAAATAAAAATAAAAATTCAGATCTATGTAAATTTTAATGGCAAATTTTAAATTTAAATTTATGCCACGATGTAAATCCGTGGAACGTTTTTCTTTTGGGGCTAACAAACAAATTTATTAAATGAAAGCACATATCACAAATTGATTGATGCTCAGGCACTCTTCCGAGCGAAATGGATGTTGTTTTATCTACAGGCTTCCTTTTTTCTTTTTCTAACAGTTGGCCTGTGAGTCCATGCCAGACTAGATCAGCTTAACCCTCTGCAGGCTTTCCTCCATTAATGAAGAAACAAACAACAAAAGCTCGGCTCCACAATCGCATCAGTGCGCGTCAAAGCTGGCAGTTTTTGTCACCACAAACACTCGGCTCGTCTTCCAAATCCCAGGTCAACCCCTCCATGTGCGTCAAAACTGGCATACCAGGGTCTCTCAGATAAAATAAATGCCAGTACTCATATTTTTCTCTCCACCGATTATGTAACTCCGTCAGGCCATGCGGCGTTTCGATCCAGCGACCTCCGCCATTCCAAGTCTCGTCTAGCAAAGGCGTTCAATCGAATGGCCCGGACGTTTTCATGGGTTTACTTTCTTTGTTTTAATTCTGTCTTGGCTTTCGCCCAATTGAATGAATTTATTTTCGATGGATTCAGAAACAGCAATCTGACCTTCGATGGAATGGCGAATATCAATCCTGCCGGAGTTTTAGAGCTCACAAATGCCACGCAGAGTATGTTAGGCCATGCCTTTTATCCGTTTCCGTTACTGTTCAAGAATCTTTCAAATAATTCCACTTTTTCTTTCAGTACTACCTTCATTTTGTCCATTGTGCCACAGTACCCTACTCTTGGAGGCCACGGTATGGCCTTTGTGCTGGCCCCTTTTAAGGGATTGCAGGGAGCTTCGCCCAGGCAGTACCTCGGTTTGTTACCCTGTAATGCACATGGATATCCTGAAAAAGTGCTCCAAAATTCATTTCGGCTCCAGCTCCATATCAACAACCAGAAAGGCAGTCTTCCCGTATTCATGAAGAGCTTTGGCGGCTTTTCAAAATTCAAATTTTAAATTTCAAAAAGGCGAAACTGCATTAGTGAGTTGATGGACGATCATATCATCCGTAGAATCTTCAATGACGGAGTGGTGGAGTGGGTAGGGGTCGCGGAGTGGAGAGGAGCCGCGCGGAGCGGAGGGAGAGAGGTGGCGGCCGTCAGCGATCAAAATTGGGGGGTCCATCTGAATCTCGGAAAGGTCGGAAAGTCGCCGGAGGGACGGCGAGTCTTATTTCAGCTGCCATAGGCCCATTAATGCGGCCAGGCAGCTGATGCCCGCCGCACGATGATCGGGCATCAGCTGCGTGGTCGCATTAATGGGCCTATGGCAGCTGAAATAAAGCTGGCACGGGGGACAGTCCCGGAGCTGTCCCATCACCCTCCATTTCGTCGAAACGAAAGACTCCTCCTTTGTATGAGAGGGGAAAAATGCAAACACATTAAGGGATTTGGATGTACTTGTCTTATGCTAAATGTGGGAATCACTTTACTTGGTGGCTCTGTTTGAGCAGTGACAAAAAAAACACACAAATTAAGATATTTGGATGTCCTTGTCTTCTGTTAATGTGGCGAAGGGGACAGTGGAAATCACATGTTATTTGGTGCTTGCAAAGTCACCGACCACATGACGGCCCGACCTACATTCAATCGGTCAATGTACTTGACGTAAGTAGTCATGTCTAATTAGCGGTCGTCCTTTGGCATCCCATAGTCCATAAGTTGGGCCATTAAGCGATCATGGTATTATACCGTTCTCATTTTAGGTAGAGATATATGTATTATAATATTTTCAATATAACTATTTTGCAAACTTGAATTGATGCTATCTAAAACTTTGAATCTAACCCAGATTATAAATAACCCTACACACCATTTAAGAAAAGTGTGTATATGTTACAATATATCTAATACTAGAGGATTCCGAGCGTGCATATATAAACTTACAACTAGCAATACTTGATTCTATGAAAAAGAGACACTAAGAACTCTTTTGTTTATACGTAAAAATAACGATCCATAATTAGTTAGAAAATCAAAATGACAAAATAATGTGTCTCTTGGAATTAAGTCTCCTCCAAATCCATCCCTATTCAACGTCCATGGTCTCTTTTGTTACTTATTTCGATAAAAATAAATATATGTTCCATGCTCCGTATGTTTATTAGAAATCGATATTAAATTTTGCAGTATATTAACACAATATATATTATTATAGGA
>JAXQQM020059232.1:0-42488 GCA_034641835.2 Pinus albicaulis | reverse complement strand
TAAACCAATAAAAATAACTATAGAAAATTTTCATTTAAAAACAAAATATTAAAAATCATATTTAGATATATGTATATATATCATATAATATTGTTTGAGTACATTTTATAAAAAAATTAAAATTGGTTTTAAATTGTATAAAACAATTTAAAAAAAATAAAAATTAGTTTCAAACTTTAAGTTTATATTTAAGATTAAAAACAAAAAATACAAAAAATATTTACCGTTTAAGAAAATTAAAAAAAAAAGAATGTTAATTTTTTATTTTTATTTTAATTGTTTTGTTTTATTTTGTTAATTTTAATTGTTTTGTTTGGTTTTGTTTTGTTTTAATTTTTTGTTTTGTTTTTAATGTTCTGTTTTATATTAAACAACAAATCTCTTTCTTTAATATAATTGTTTTAATTTAAAAAAAAATTAAAAAGAAAATTAAATATAATATATTATTTTGTTTATATATATATATATATATATATATATATATATATATATATATTATTTTTTTTTATTTTTTAAATTACAATTTGAATAGTTTAATTATAATTATAAAACATATATTAATTACAATTATAATTAAATTGAATAATTTAATATACACATATATATATATATATATATATATATATATATATATATATATATATATATATATATATATATATATATATATATATTAAACAATAAATTTTTTTATTTATTATAAATGTTTTATTTCAAAAAAAAAGGTTTTATAGATTAAAAAAAATAAAAAATAAATAATTTTGGCCACCCACTGAGGTCCGAAGGCTGGCTATGCAACCCTCCACGGCGCCGCCCGGCTGGCCTCTGGCCCTCGGCTGGGCGGAGGGCGATTTCGAGCCGGGGGCCGGAGGTCGGCTGGGCAACCCTCCACGGTGCCGCTCAACCGGCGTCCAGCCCCCAGCGCTCCGCCAAAATACATTTTTCTTAATTTAGAAAAAAGAAAAAAACCAATAACAATATTAAAAAACTATTTATTTTTATTTTTAAAACCAATAAATATAGAAAAAAAACTATATATTTTTTTATTTAAAAAAAAATAAAACAATTATAATAAAAAATATATTGTTTAATATAAAACAAAAAACAATAAAATAAAAATTTATATTAATGTTTTATACTATAAACAAAACAATATAAAAAAAAATTTAAATCTGTTTTTATTTTAAAAATATTAAAACAATTATAATAAAAACAATTTTTTTTTAATAAAAAAATTAAAACTATTCTATTTATAATTTAAAAAATTAAAAAACAATAATAAAAAAACATATATATATATATATATATATATATAATTCTTTCTTTTTATTGTTTTTTAAATTAAAACCATTATAATAATAAAAAAAATGTTGTTTAATATAAAATAAAATACTATACAATTGAAAATTTTAAAAATAAAAAAAAAGCAATAAAATAAAAAATTTAAAGTTTATGTTTTAAAATCTAAAAAAAAAAAAAAAATTAAATTATAAATAAAAATTAAGAATAAGATTTAAAATTAAAAAATAAAAATTTAAATATAAAATAAAAAAACTTTTCAAATAAAAAACAAAAAAAAAATTAAATAATGAAACCATCAATATATTTATAACGAGTAGTCTTTAGTGTGATTTTTTGAAGGCTTTTACGGTGGCTTTTTCTGGTGTAATTTCTATAAAATCCAGCAGGAATTTAATGAAAAGAGAAGTTTGATTGCTAACCTTGCACAATCGAAGTGCCCTAGGGGTTTCTGAGGGTGCTTAATCCATATAGAGAGTCAAAAAACTAGTTTAAATAACAAAAACCAAGATTTTACCTCAAATTGTTTCACCGGATTCTGGCACCTGAAACTCCAAAAAGTTGCACTAAAGACAACTCCTATTTATAATAGAATAAAAAAACAAAGAGGTTTAATATAAAACTAAAACTATATATTCTCCTTTAAATAAACAAAAAAATCTAAATTTTTGTCTTAAAAACCTTAAAAACTTGAGTTTTTTTCTATTTTTTTCACTAAAAAAATATTAAAAAATTATGGTTTTCGAACATAAAAACAATAAAAAAATAGTTTTTGAAGACAAAAACCATAGAAAAATAGATTTTTCCCAAAACCGTCTTTAAATGGACATAATAGAAATAAAAATAACCTTTCAGATGAGAAAAAATCTTGTTACCAATCCGAACACAATGCCTCCACAAAATTACCAATTCCAACACAACGCCTCCAATGTGAATGCAATGCCTCCACAAAGTTACCAATTCGAACCCAACACCTCCAGAAAATAGTTCCAACAAAAACAAGAAGACTTGATGTCATGTCATGAATAGAAACAATGATTCTTATTATATAGCGAATATTGTGTAATTGGTTTACTGTTTAACAAATGTGGGATTAAAATTTAAAATTTAAAATATTTACATGTAGTTAAATATAGTTAATATTATATTAAAATAGTTTATGTATGCATGTAGTTATTATAGTTAATATTTACATGTACTCAATGTTAAATCATTCAAATATAATTTGGGATTAAAATTTAAAATTAGAAATATTTACATGTAGTTAATTATACTTAAATAGTTAATATTTGCGTATAGTTATTATAGTTAATATTTACATGTAGTCAATATTAAATCATTAAAATAACAATATTATTTTAGTTTGGAAGGCATGCATGATAGGAATATTTTGAATAGATATATCGATAAATATTTCAACACAAACAATCTATTAAAATGTTTTTAAATACATTTTAAACGAATATTTTGTACGAAATATTTGAAACGAAAATTTTGGAGGGAAAGTTTTTCGCGAAAATTTTTGGGGGGCAAGTTTTGAGGGAAATTTTTAGTCTTTAAGCTATATATTGTAAGTGGGAGAGGCATTTGTATCATTCAACATCTTCTTGTTGAAAGCAATGGGTTCTTATGATAGCGAAGTTTTTCTGTCTACAACATCAACTTCTTCGTCATGTAACAACTATATTCAGATTGATGAAAATAGTAGGAGTTCGTTCACCATGAATAGAGAGTCTAAAATTCGACTTGGTCTTAATCCTAAGGATGATGAGAACATAATTGATGAGGCACAAAAAAATAAATTTATGTAAATCGAGAGTCAGTTATTCCACTTACTCTTAATCCTAAGGATTATGAAAGAAAAAGTGATGAAGGGAATGATAAAGAATTTCCAGAGTCAAAATTTTCACTTTGTCCTAATTCTAAGGATGATGAAGGCACCACTAATGAAGGGGGAGATGAAGAATATCCACTTCGTCCTAATCCTAAGGATTATGTGAGCACCACATATGAAGAGGGAAATAAAGAATTTGTAAATTCAAAATATCCAATTCATCTTAATCCTAAGGATTATGCCAGCACCACTGATGAAGAGGGGAATGAAGAATTTCCAAATTCAAAATATCCACTTCGTCCTAATCTTAAGGATTATGCCAGCACCACTGATGACAAGGGGAATGAAGAATTTGTAGCATCAAAATATTCACTCCCTCCTAATCCTAAGGATTATGCTAGCACCACTCATGAAGAGGCGAATGATAAAATTCCAGAGTCAAAATATCCACTTCTTCCTAATCCTAAGGATAATGCCAACACCACTGATGAAGAGGGGAATGAAAAATTTTCAGCATCAAAATATCCAATCCGTCCTAATCCTAAGGATTATGCAAGCACCACTAATGAAGAGCGGGATGAAAAAATTCCAGAGTCAAAATATCCACTTCGTCCTAATCCTAAGGATTATGCGAGCACCATAGATGAAGAGGGGAATGAAGAATTTGTAGAGTCAAAATATCCACTTCGTCCTAATCCTAAGGATTATGCCAGCACCATTGATGAAGAGGGGAATAAAGAATTTGCAGTGTCAAAATATCCACTTCGTGCTAATCCTAAGGATTATGCTAGCAACACTGATGAATAGAGGGATGAATTTCCATAGTCAAAATTTTCACTTCATCCTAATCATAATGATTATAAGAGCACCACTAATGAAGGGGGGGGGGATGAATAATTTCCAATAAATATAGATTCAAGGCATCCACTTATTCCTAATCCTAAGGATTATTAGAGCACCAGTGAGGAAGGGGAGGGATGAGATGAAGAAATTCTAGTGAATACAGATTCAAAGCTTCCACCTAGGCCTAATCCCAAGAATTATGAGAGCACCACTGAGGAAGGGGAGGATGAAGAGTTTATTGCTAATGATAATTTTAGAGACACGGATTTGAATAATGCATTTTCTCTAAGTGATCGTTTCAAAGACACCCATGGTGATGACGAATTCAAGCCTCCTAGTGAAGAATCTGAAAGCATGGGTCATGATGGTGAAGGATTTGGTCTGAGTCAGGGTTACAAAAGCGTAGATGATTTTTGTGAAATGTTTTCTTCAAGTGAGGATGGTAATGAAAATTTTCCAGGCAGTGATGTTGATGAATTTCTTAACTATGTTGAGAATGATGATAGTGGGGATAATATTCCTCCTAATGGTGATGAAACTACTTTTACAAAGGATGATGGAATGATGATTCCATTGCAAGAAAATATTGTAACTAGGAGTAGGAGTAGACCTTTTCATATCAATCCAAAACATTCCAGTTATACAAGGGTGAGGAAAACATATCTCATAAAAAAAAGTTCGGTCGTTCATTTGATTTCAAGTGAATGTTGTTGAAGGGATTGCTTGAAACATATGGATTTCAACTTTTCTTTGGAGAAAAGGAAAACATATCTTTCAATGAATAAAATCATGAAAAATTCATATTTAATGGCTTGAATGCAATCTAATCTAGCAGGCTATGACTATCATATTGGAAATGTATTGCTCTGTAGAAAGGCTTTCAAAATGTTGCATTCAATTGGTAATTGTCGCTTGTCAAGAATCCAATAAAAACTGGAAAACGATCCCACATATTATTCAGATGTATGTTATAAACGAGAGGTTGGGCCGTTAGAAAATACTGCTATGTCATGGATGAAATACTTCTTTTCAAAGCATGGAGAGTGTCTGCCAAATAAAGACACAATACATATTCCAGATAATTGCTCGAGACGATAAATATTCAGCTCATACAGAGATAATGTAGAAGCTACTGAAGGAGTTGGTAATTTTATTACATATTCTTATTTTACAAGGGTATGGAAAAGTGAATTCAACAATGTTCGTATTCCTAAGAAGACAAGGATGGGGGTTTGCAACACATGTGCTTCTCTTAAAGCAAAAAGAGATAAATGTCAAGGGCTAGAAAGAGGTATGCGTTCAAAACATTGTTTCTTAAAATTGGATAGTTATCAACTATGAAAATATATTTATTCATATGTTTCTTTTATTTTATGTACATATTCCGTTGTCAAAGAAATTCAAGAGCATTGCAATCAACAAACAAATGAAAGGAAAAAGTTGTATAAACATCAAAAGAAGTGTTATGATAATCCAAATAAATATCTGGGTTTGATAATTGATGGTATGGACCAAAAGAAAACATTTCTTCCACATTTTGTTCGCACGGCAAAAACATTACACGAGGAAAATTTCATTCAATTCCACTTGGTTGGTTGTATGGTATTTAATGAGAAGATGTTTCCAAGAGTTTTCTTCACAACTCCAAATATTCATAATGATGCAAATCTGACCATAACTATAATCCATGATGTGGTTGCTCATTGGTCTGGTATTCTTCCTGAAGTTCTGTATGTACAATTAGACAACACAAGTCGTGAAAACAAAAATCAAGTTCTTTTTGGGTATCTAAACATGCTCATTGAATTGGGAGTTTTTAAAAAGATAAAGGTTGGTTTCCTTCTTGTTGGACATACTCATGATCATATTGATAAAATGTTTAGTCATTTTTCAGTAACATTGAGGAGGAAAGGTGTTGGGAGCCCGCCATCATTAATTGAATGTATTAAGAAATCATACATTCCAGAGCCTATTTTTCATGTGTTGGAAGAAACTATTGACATGCGAAGGTTTATTTTGGGATCGCATGGTGAGGAAAAATGCATTGAACAACTTAACGAAATTAGCTTCTAGCATCAATTTCGTATCAAAAAAATTGATGGGATAACACTTATATGGGGAAAAAAGTATTCAACTGTTGCAGAATGGGGGCCATCATCAAGTTTAGCATTTTTGAAGTCATTCTAGAGTGTCCAATATTTTCATCGAAGATATTTTTATTGCAGTCAGTTGTTGAACTCCATAATGCACGTAGGCATAAGAGAGACATAAATTATTTTGAATGTTTTGTGTAAATTAAAAGATGTATTAGAGATACATATGAGTACTTCGATGTTGCTGATTCATTTTGGTGGGAGTTTTTTTTCAATAATCAAAGTGATATGATTTCAAGATCAATAAATGAGGATACACTTTTGAAGGCTCCTTTTTTTTGGCCACAAAATATTCCAAATGAACATGAGGAAACACATATTGTTGAACAACAACAGTCTCAAGCTATTATTAATTCTCCAGAGGTAGAGGAAAGAGAAATCTGTATTGGTTCTAGAAGATCACGTGTAAAACATGAAGTCATGGAATACCTTTACAGGGGTTATGTGCAGGATGTTAAGGAGGGTTGCATGATAGCAGTGTTAGTAGATGAAGATCCACTTGGCTATTCATTCTGGATTTCCAAGGTCATAAAGGTCATTAATGAAAATGAAGATATTATAGATGTTGATGTACATTGGTATGCCACAAGTACCCACCCTTTCAATGGTGTGTACAAGACAAATATGGTAGTTGAAAAAAAAATTAGCAGAAAAAGAAAAATAAAGGGCACAAATATAAATCATCACTGCACAGATGTCTTAAAATTGGAGGATGTTGACCTACCTGTGTATGAATTCAATTTGACAAAGAGAGAAACTCTTCGGTTGCAAACCGTAAATATTTTGAAGAAATTGCTACCAGAACAATTACTACTGAGATGGGACTCTGCAGAATGTAGTCATAGATCTACAAGACATTCGAACTCTGAAATGGTGGGCATGCATGTTGACTTAGATGGAGCACTAGTTGACGAAAGAGAAGAATATGGATCATCTTCATCTGCATCGAGTCATTCATATGAAGATGTAGGTTCTGATGGTGTGCCAGAACCCATGGTTGATTTTGAATAAATTTCTAAGACACTTTCATGTAATTGATGTTTGCATGGCAACTTGTAATAAATATTTTGACTTCCATCTGATTTTTCATGAAGTTATGAGGCATTTCTATTTTTGTTGGATTATATGTTTTAATTATGAAGAATTCATATCTTTATAATATCCACAGCGCAACAATGAATTACAAAAATAATTTATGTCATATTCAATGTACCGATGTTGATATTTTGATTAGAAGTAAAAAAGAAAATAGAAATTAATGTTCAATTCTTAGATTATGTAGTGATATTGCCATGATATTATGTATTGTTACCATTTCATATAAGATACTTTTAAAAATTATAAAAATTATATGCCTCATTGAAAGGGGACACTTTGTTTTGATGTTTGATTTTTAGGTTTTGGTTGCAATTAGATTTAGATTTGTCTTAGGCTAAGATTTGAAAAGAGGTATATTTTTATCCTTTAAAATTAAAACTACTCTTGGAATAATAAATATTTCATTTACTTGTTCATTTTTAAAAATTGTTGGAGTCATATAATTTCTCCATAATTTCATGGTTCAAGTATGTTGAATAATTAAGATTTAAAAACTTGAGATTTATAACATGTAATTAAGGTTTTTATGCACTATGGAATTTTATCTTTAATGTTATGGTTGAAAACAATTACAATTTTAGGGTTGTTTAGAGTCAAGATATTTTATCTTTAACAACATGGATGAAATTTTTTTGAAATGATACGGCATTAAGACATGATTTTGTTTATCTTTAACATCATGTATCAAATTTTTTAGAATTTTACGATTTTTCAATGTTTTAATATGTTGTCTTTAATTTCATTGTTACAATGTGTCAAAAGTGTGACATAATTTTTTTTTTTGTTATTTCAACATCAACTCGTTTTGCTTTGAGGGCATTTTTTCAATCCTTTTTTCAAGAAACAATTTCATTTTTAGCATAATTTTATAAAATGTTGAAATTTGACCTTGAGAAAAAACCAAATGCATTATGGAATACAAAGTTTTTGTTTTTGGGCCTTTTTTTCATTTTTTTTTCATGTTTTTGGGCTAGAGTTCCCGTTTTGAGGTAATAGTTCCCGTTTGATCGGTAACAATGTTTAGTGTTGATTCCCACACAATCTACTTAGTTGGCACAATGTTACCATGCGCCATCTGCACTGGCCATAACCACGAAATAGAGGATGCCCGTTAATGGAAACATTTGGCACCTCTGCAGCAGGCACAATTTCCACCAACATGAAATTGGCCATCCTAAAGGGGGACCCAACCTTGAGCTTTCAACCATCCCGGAGATTCTTCCCCCACCAAATGCCAACAAAACGATACACCATATACGATTCATATCATCATGTATCAGAACTTTGACTCGAGTTGTTTTCTCATCTGCCATAGGTGTCGAGTCAGCTGCAACTACGAGAGTAGCTGTACCTATGACAGTGTAGACCCAATATGTCTACACTCTTGACAACCGCGTCTGGTTCCACCACATCGATGATGGAATCCTTCTCGTGTCTATCAAATAGCTCCATACGGATTGAACCTCTTCAACCTAACCTTGCACAAGATCAATCCCCCTTAGGATCCCTACTTCATTCAGATGAGGACATCCTAGAAGCCACGACAGAGCCGTATTATCCATGGGATGCAATGCATCATCATTCGCTTTTTCTCCCCAAACAAATGTCTAGTCCTGACAAGGAAAAAGAACAAGAGATCTATGCGATTGAATCAAAATATTTCCTTCCATCAGGGAAATTCGATTGGTTCAAGAATCCTATCCCGGCGCTCGATGCGTTCGAGGAAGGAAATATGTCAAACATCTCACCTACCATCAAGGTGAACATATCCAAAAACCTTGGTAAGGTCGAAGAAATATCATTGGGGGCAGTGTGGTCTCTAGAATAGATAGCCTATTATACCCAATTGCTAGAAGAGCATCGAGATATCTTCGCGTGGGACTACTCAGAAATGCCTGGGCTTAGTCCCACTATCGTAGAGCACCATATTGACACTTGGCTTGACGTACCTCCAGTGCGCCAGAAACAACGTCAACTGCACCCATCAAAGGCAAAAGAAATAAAATGAGAAATCGATAAGCTTCACAAATCTAGGTTTATCTACCCTATTGCTTACACATCTTTGGTTTCCAACCCTGTTCCCATCATGAAAAAATAGGGCACCATATGCGTTTGCACCGATTTTTGGGATTTGAACAAAGCTTGTCCCAAAGAAAATTATCCCACCCCATTCATCGAACACGTCATCGATGCTTGTGTGGGTCACAAGGCTCTCTCCTTTATCGATGGATTCTCTGGGTACAACCAAATTCAAATACGCAATACAGACTGGTACGAAACCGCGTTCACCACCCCCTAGCGCACATTTTCATACAAGTAATGCCATTTGGCCTAAAAAACGCTAGAGCCACCTTCAAGAGGGCCATGAACTATATATTTCATGACTTGGCACACCTTATCCTCTCCTCCTTGGATGACCTAACCATTCACTCCAAGAATCGCTCATACCACCTCAAGGATCTGTGATTGGTATTCCAGTGATGTCGTCAATACAACCTACGCTTGAACCCCCTCAAGTGTGTCTTCTGCGTCACAAAAAGTAGACTCTTAGGTTTTATCATTTCCTAGCAAGGGATTCACGTGGACCCCCTCGAGGTCCAAGCCATCAAATATGTACCCCCACCTCTAACCCTTATGCAACTGCAAAGCCTATAAGGGAAGGCCAATTTTTTGAGACGCTTTGTCCTAGATTATGCCACTTGCGCTCAATGGTTCCTGTGCCTCCTTCGCCAAGACATTCCATTCAATTGGGATGATCATGCCCAACAAGTGTTCGATGTGCTAAAAGAAACATTGTCTTCAACACCACTCATCAGTCCCCCAGACTATGAAAAAGATTACATCCTGTATTTATCAGCCTCCGAGTCCGCCTTGACCGAAGTTTTGATCCAGGAAGGCCTGGATGGGAAGGAGAACATAATTTATTACATCAGTAAAACCTTAGTGGGCCCAACATTAAGGTATGAGACTGAAGAAAATACTACCCTAGCATTAATACATGGAGTCCAGAAGCTTTGCCATTACATAATCTTAAAAACCACTACGGTCATCGTGGATATTAATCATATCAAATATCTGCTCACACGCCACCTAATGAACCACAAGTACACCTGCTAGATAGTCATTCTCCAAGAATACGACTTACAGTTTCGCTCCCCTAAAAGCAAAAAGGAACTTATCTTAGTAGAGTTCATTACGGACCTCCAAAGAGATACCAAGGGATCACCAGAAACAATTCGCTACCATATAAGCAACTCTTCTTGGTAGCAACTGACGAACCTTGGTAGGGAGAAATTCTCCTCTTCCTACGAACTCAAAAGTTTAGACCTCATCTCACTTGAGACGACCGTTGGTGCATACTCCATCAGGGCCCCCGATATCTCCTCATTGGTGATGTTTTGTACCACAGGGCATCAACACCATTTTACGTTGATTCCTCACTCATGACCAAGCGGAACAAGCCCTTAATGACTACCATAGAGGAGCTTGCAGTGGCCACCTCTCTGGGATGGCCACTGCCCAAAAATTCCTACGAGCAAGATATTTTTGGCCCTCCTTGTTTGGAGATTGCATTACAACAGTCAAGAGATGCGAGCGATGCCAACCCTTTGCTCATAAAGCAAGAGCCCGTCTCGGTCCTATGCACCTTGTCATCGTCACCGACCCCTTTTGTAAATGGGGAATCGACTTCATGAATCAAAACCCCGCATCATCCAACAATCATAAATACATCATAGTGCCTGTCGATTATTTCACCAAGTGGGCAGAATCCATGCCCATATACGACAACACCGCATAAACTGCCACCAGATTTCTGTTTAACCACATGATTGCTCGGTTCAACATTCCCAAGGAGTTATTCTCCGACCATGGGAAGCACTTCGAGAACAAATTTTTCGAGGAGCTATCCCACCACCTCAGATTCACCCATGAATTTTCTTCACCATACTACCTCCAATCCAACGAATAGGTAGAAGTTGTAAAAAAAGTCCTCAAAAAAATGTTACAATGCATGGTGAATAATCATAAAACCAACTGGCACCATATGCTCTTCTCTACCCTATGGGCATATCACATGACTGTGAAGACATCTACTGGTTTCACTCTCTTCCACTTGGCATACAGGGTCGAAGCCGTGATTCCCATAGAACCTGATATCCCAAATTTACATACCACCATCAAAATCCTCGATGATACCCAACCTCTAGAACAATGTCTAGTACAACTAGAGCTCGTTGGCGAAATCCAACAATAGTCGGTGCAAAACAACAAGGCCCACAAGAAAAGGGTAAAAGCATCATTCGACTGCCACATCAACCCTCGCCCATTTACTGAGGGAGAACTAGTCCTCCACTACAATGTTTCAAAAGAAGCCCTAGGGCAAAAGAAAGTTCGAAACTTTGTTGGAAGGACCCTACATCATAAAACATTGCATTAGGGGAATTTTGAGGTCTCAAATGGGCCTCCAAAGAAAAATGTACAACAAAAAGAAACTTTATAAGAACCAATAGGATTCAAGATGATGATGTTAACCATGGGGGATGATTCACCATTTTTAAGTAAAAGGGTAAAATGATTAAAATAAAATAAAATAATAAAACTACTTTTTCAACTCGTATTTTCAACTTATCTCCTAAAGTTTTTACTCAAATTTCGAGCGAGAGTACTCGTTGGATGCCAAATTTAACTCCTCATCCAAGGTGCACCCATGTTGCATACTTTTGATGGACCCTGCTACACGAAAAATGAGAAATACATGAAAAACGTGATTGCAATCATTATTTTCATGTATTTCTCAATTTTTGTGTAGCAGGGTCCATCAAAAGTATGCAACATGGGTACTCCTTGGATGAGGAATTAAATTTTGCATCCAACGAGTACTCTCGCTCGAAATTTGAGTAAAAAATTTGGGAGATAAGTTGAAAATAAAAGTTGAAAAAGTAGTTTTCTCTTTTTTTCCTCTAAAATTTGATGATGTAATCAAATATTATTTTATTATTTCCACTGTTATTTTATAATTTCCTTAGGAGGCCCATTTTATACCTCAAAATTCCCCTAGTGGCTCCGCCAGGGGGCATACATATTGACTGAACCAAACGGGACATGCCTCAACAACCCCATCAACAGCCTTTACCTCAAGAAATTCTACCCATAAGGGCCAAGAAAGACCTACCCTAGAGTCAATGTACAAAAACCCAACAACCATAAATTTTTGACCAAAAGAATTGTTACAAAACGCACTCGAGTGTCAGAATGAATTACCAAACTGAACCTTACTTCGGATTTGCTGATGGAGCATGAAGATGGACTCAAAGTTTAGTAGCAACCACCTAGGTTATCTATCACCCTGACCAATCACCACTCTACACCAATGGTGTGTGCATCGGTTCAACAACAAAAAATCAGGCAGAATATGATGTCATTATAGGACTTATGAGCAATGCCCTCCATCAAGGCATACGCCATACACATATTTACCTCGAATCCTAGTTGGTAGTGTCGTAGTTAAACCACACATTTGAGATACAAGATTCACATCTATTTAGAAAATATTTTCATGCAAAAATATTAAGCAGACAATTTGACTACATTACATTCACACATGTACCAAGGAGTCAAAACCAAACAGCTAATCGCATAGCTAAAAATATTCTAAACTGGAATGACAGGGGGCCAACCATGTAGAGCCGCAAAAATATCTCTCATATATATCGAAATGTATGTGTCTGAGTACAAAAAATAGTGTCTTTGACCCATCGGTCAGCCCAAAAAGATACACATATAAGTCGTCAAAATAGGGGAAGCATCCTCATAATGGGTGCTTTCCCCGTGTACAAACTGACTCTAGGGTGGTGCTCCCCTAGGCAGGGCACCTGGACCCACTTCTACTCCTAGTACCACTACTGGAGCTGCTGTCAATACTTAGACCGCCACTCGACGTAAAAATAGCCGATAGCCCCCCTCCCGGGCCATCAAGGTCTCCAACCATACATGCTTGAGGTCATCTAAAAAGCCTCGAGTCAGCATCCCCTCGGTCAAGTGGTCCACTCGATCCCAGGCATCCTCCAGAACTGACACCCGCTTGGTCAGCTCAGCAACACAAACCTCCTCCACATTAGCATGAGCTTGCTCAGCTAGAGTCTCAATAGTAGCCGAGCTGCTGCCCTCCCCCGAAGGGCTAGCCTTACCACCGAGTGCCCCACCCTGAGGCTATGTAGGAACTCCTCCCAGCCCCCCACGAGCTCCCCTGAGGTATTTGAATAGGATCATGCCCAACCAATTGAGCCATAGGGCGACCAAACTTGCCAACATATGCAACAGTAACCAAAAATATGTCAGTGTCATCATAATACACATATAACCATAAATACTGAAATAAATGCAGAAAGCACAAAAGACATACCTGCTAGCCCCCAAGTGTAGCCAGCAGGAAGACCCATGTCTGGATCCCCCCAAAAGTCCATCCTTGCATAAGGGAATGGTAGGAACATCTATGGGTTGGAATAAAACCAAGCCTATGTGGTGGAATTCCAGTAACGCCTCACCCTACCCCCACCTCCACGAGGCATCACAAGAGCCCACCTCCTCATGCGAGGCCCTCGTGGCCCCCATGGAAAATTTTAGGGGCTAATATTCACAAGTTTGCTAATTTTCCATGATTTTTCTAAAAAAAAGATGCGCCAATTTCCATTTTTTTGTAAACATGATTCGCCCAAATTTTACAATTTAAAATTATTTTACCTTAAAAATAGCCAACATTATATAGGAATATATATAAAATCATTATAAATTTGTATAATTTTACAAACATATCAATACAATTTTATACTTCACATATTAGGGACTATTGATATTCGCCAACGTTTTAAACTTCAAGATAATTTTCCATCCTTAAAATTATCCCAGCAGGCTTCCCAGTAGGCATCTCCACCACCGGTCTCAAAAACACCACCTGCTCGTACATAATGCTGCATAAAATGTTGGCATAGGAAAAAAACTTTGATCCATCCCAAATCTTGTAAAGTTGTGCTAGCATCCCTTCATAGCAGAAATGGGAAAAGTCGAGGAAGTGCTCGACCCTCAGCCGACGCAAGACACTGATCTATGGACCCAATGCCCGATGAGGAGAAGATGACCCCATGAGTCACACAATGGCTGCTAGAGCACACCACTTGGCCAAGTCTGTCACTGTAGCAATGGATATACACCCCTTCGTAAGGGGTGCCCTGCCGCAATGACGCTCCCAGAACTGCTCAATATCCACCCTCCCAGAGGGAAGTGGATACCGAAGCGCCTCACGATGAGGCAGTAGCCTGGTCACAAAGTAGATATCCATCTCAGGATGGATAGTGAGGTCACAACCACGTAGCATAAACACCTTGCGCTGCTTGTTCCAACACTAGATCAGGTAGCGTAGAAGTCGATCCTGTGACCGAAGAAGGTCATTCTCCACAAATTAGGAGACCCCATCCCAACAACTATTGGCATGACTGACCATCAACAGCTAAAGCAGTGTAGAGCTCGAGCCAATTCTGCTCCCTCCACAACATCCTGTCATGAAAACAAGATCACGTCAACAACATAAAAAACATCGAAAAACAGGCAAAATTTCCAAAAAATTGGACAAAATTTGCCTCGACTCTCTGCGTGCCTGTCCCTCAAACAAGCACAAGGAAGGCACACCCAATGCAGGGAAAACCACCCATAAGGCATGAAAAACCTTATGTTTTCGCGCAAAAGGTGCACCAGTACCCTGATCGCTTGTGTAATCAAGTGTAAAATTGGCTCAGAATCCATACAAACCAGTATTGTACAGACCCCGACACCCTAGACTGAAAAAATTAAAATGAAAGACGTCATGGAGTTTACCTAGCCATAAAATCGGTAATCTCGGGTACTCAGGCTGATCGCAACAGAAAGAACTACTTTGCAGAAGCCTCTGACCTCTCAATGCTCAACATACACAAATGAATTGAATTGATCCATTTCGCCTATATATTTCCCTTTTCATAAACTTTGGATGACCATGACAAGAGCTCAGAAGGCCCAATCACCGGACCGAAAGCAGCACTGTGATCAACACTCCATAATGCCCAAAGGCAGTGCCACACATTCGCACCCCCGAAAAAATAAATTTTCAGCGCCGACAGGTATGCCCTCTCTCATCTTCTTTTTAAAGCACACGTCTTTCAACAATATTTGGATAAAGAATATTCTTTTACTTGGGGTGGTTGTTTTTGCAGGTAGTATGCGAACCATCCACAACTCCATCCATTTAAAGTTCCAGAGCAGGTATCATTCTACCCCTAGCATAATGGAGTCCCAAAAAAACTTTGCATATCCTAACATCATTTCTCCATCAGAAATCATCCATAGGTTCCACACATCTGACCATGTTTATCATCACCTCACCTTGCACATGATAAGCATCCTAGTTGGTCGGTAGAGCCTCCCCCCCATGGCGCTCATCACCCACAGTAGACCATATATCACAAAAATAGTGACGCCATAGCCATACCACCTTAGTCCTGGAAGCACCTCATTCCCATTCAGTCATCATGCATAAGGTCCAGTTTTACCATATGAAATAAAACCCCTTTCCTAGACGACTAGGTTGTACAGGTAGATCAAAAGCACACTACTGTGCCTTGCATTTGGCCCACCATACCTACATCAACGTAACCCATTCGTGATACTTTTTTATCCACTTCATCAACCTCACAAATGAGGCCAACCAATGGGCCCCCCACCCTAAAAAAAACACCTTCCTCACATCACCAGTGAGCAAAACATTTCATGTTTTGGGGCACTTGTATTTGTGTTTTGTACAAACCAAACCCCATTATTTTATTCTTTTGGTAAGTGTACAAAGACCGCAAACAGTGCACTATGTCCCCCACCCACCCATCCTTTTTTTTCTCCCATGGTGCAGTCCCTGGTCACCCTTGGTCAGAGTATACCACCCTCACACATAAGCCACCATGATATTCATAACCAATATATACCCAGCTTGGATTTCCTACCGACTCTAGGGATTTCCCATTAGAAATAGTTATGACTACAACCAAGCTACTTTTTCTACTCTGAACTTGGGCCATTGAATCCCCATCATTAGTTTTCAGTCACCCCTCACCATCATGCCTATGTTAAACCCATCACATCCAGGATCTTGATCCTCTGTATCAGTGACCCCATTTTTCGATTGAGGCTTCCTTTTTGTCGACATCAACATCTCTTTTCCAATAAGGAAGTGGTACCTTGGATCACCCCTCTCCATAAAAAGGGCATCCTCGGGTGGCACTGTGGGAGACATCATTGCCACAGATGTCATCGATCCTCTTGAAAATCGACAACAACATAAGTGTTCATGTCAAGATGGTATCGTACCTTACAACCATTGCACTTTGATCAAATTTGTCAACGACCCATGCCTTTATAAGTGTCTCTATCAGCAATGCCTACACAAGAGGTCCCAGCAAGCGCCTATGCGTATAATGCGCATTTATATTCCATACCAAGTTCACGCATATGGGTACCACTTTCCACCTATTTTCAAATAAAAAACGCCCCTAAGGGTGTCAAAAATTGTCGTCATAAACCAACAGATCACTACCATACTAGTGACGCAGATAGAATCTGTATCTGTCACATAGATTTATTAAACTAGCCAAAGCATCATGAGCATGGGTCATGCCCAACTCATAGAAAATTTGTATATATTGTATTATCCCATTTCTTACAGGGATCCCATAGGAAATGGTCACTCTTCGACCCAGTGTAGGGTGTCTCCAATTCTGAGATACACACAGGTCTCTCTCTCTCTCTCTACACACAGTATACAGAAAAGAAACTATAATTTATTTCGGCTATACAGTTCTTCCTAGACCTCACACATTAGGGGGAAATTGTTATCACTCGAAAATTGTAAAAGAAAAGGTGACATTATTTAATGTTAGGCAGAAGGATTTATAGGGTTGAGAGACATTAGAGAATTTGAAAGTATTGAAAAATCTCTAATGTCTAAAAGGAAAAATAAAATTGCGTACAAGAAGAACTAGTCAAATGTGCCTTTGCGCGCAAAATTATTCTATAAACGCACCTTTGCGCGCCTTTTTCTCAAAAAAGCGCGCAATCCTGGAAGTGGCGGAAGTCACTTTCCGGGACCACAAGGCACACTCTACGACATTGATTCCACACTTGAGGCCGCCTAAGGACAACCGCCCAAGCCTCCTTAGGAGATCAAGGGAGCACACAATGGAATCACCCTCCTCTCTTGGGTCACTATCCACAATGTACCAAGATAGGGAAGGGGGATTTGGATTCTCTTATAAAAGGCCACCAAGAGATGAACAACATGAGAGAACATTGTTATGATGGCCAAAATTGCCCCAATCAATACCAACAGTTTGTGATGAGGAGCAGAGATAGAGGGGACTTAGTTTTTGGCCATCCAACAACTCGAGTCCACCAAAGTAGAGAGAGGGAGACTTTGCACCAAGGCAGCTCAGAAATAGAGACATCCTTGCATCGAGACTTACAACCCCTAGTTCTAAGGGCCCCTTAGCAAGTGGGTTAAATTTTCATTCTCATTTCCTACCAACACTCAATAAGAGGGGATGTAAGAGCCATCGTTTGCATTATTGAAGTTGTTTTACTCTATTTAGAGATTTTATTTTATTTGTTTAGTTTTAGTTTATTTTTTATGTTTGAATATGCATGCTATTTCCCTATCTAGTATGTTTATGTTTTAGCATGTTCCACTAACTTGTTTGACTCCATCTATTTTCTGCCTGTGACCAAAAACTTAAGAGGGAAAAACCACCTCCGTTTAGTTGGTGTGATTTCGTACATTCATGCACCAAACACACTAACACACCTGTAAGGCTACTATGGGTGTGAAACAAGCTCGGGGGGAGGTGCAGTGTTAAAAAATTATCCCAAGGTTGGGTGGAGTGTCGCTTTCCCAATGGTACACGACTTATCAACACAAATAAGAAGTGTTATAAGTGTCACAAATAACCGTTTACTTTTCCTCATAATTATGAATCATAGAATGTTGGTATGGTAGCATTTAAATGGAAAAATGTAATATTTCAATGTAAAGAAAAAGGTTATGGAAAAATAGAATGGTAGATTAGTCGAAACCTTCATATTCTATTAATTAAAAAAAATATGGGTTCTGCTGTTAGATTGTGAATATTACCAGCATAAAGAAAACTTTCTTGAACACCTTATTCAAGAAGAGTGATCGAAATCTAGATTAAGGGAAAAAAATTTGCAAAATTCAAAGTGCTTAGATTGAACCAAACTAGAACGACAATGACCAGCCCATCGCCAGTAATCCAATGCAACTTGTTTCGTTGCAGACCAAGTTCAGATGAAAAAGTTATGGTATGCCGGTCGCCTTTTGGAACATGCAAAATTTAAAAAAAATGCAGAATAGGTATAGGTTGATGAAATGGCAGCCCAGTTAGCATGCATGGAATCTTCTTCAGTTTTTTTCCAATGGGACTGTGAAAAGTGTCACAATTGGATTCGCCAGTTTGGTTTGTGAAGGTGAAACTTTCCTAATATCCTCCAAGGTTGAATTTGGGTTCATGAGGATTTTTATGTGTTGGAATATATATTTTTTTGAATATTAAGGTTGAATTGATATATACATACATATATATATATATATATATATATATATCTATATATATATATATATATATATATATATATATATATATATATATATATATATATATATATATTATTAATTTCAAATCTTAACATTAATTTTCGCATATAACAAATAACCCAAAGTCCGAATACCGATGGCATATTATATTAAACTATGGGTTTAATACCTATTATGGTGGCATATATGTGGTTGGCATATATTTCATTAAACCTATGGTATGGAGAGATTAACCTATGGTATGGAAGGAGCGGAGAATATCAAAGGTTTTAAGCAAAGGTTGGTTGGTGCAATATTTAACATTGCAAAAACAATGTATAGGGGCGGAGGTCGGGGTTCAACCCCATGACCTCCCCCCAACCACTACTACCATTTACCAATGGGTTATGCCCTTGAGACTTGAAAAAAAATGTGCCAGACCTATATTTTAAGCTTAATGCAAACTTCGATGGTGGGATGTTGGGGGCCAACCCTCCTCCCACATGACCCTTCTCACGCGACCTCACACCAATGCCACCATAACCGCAAATTAGTGCGCATTAATCCACACTTATTTATAGCTTATCCATTGATTAATATCCTTTTCAATTGGCGGTGTATTTAGCAGTTCCCTCCATTTTTAGAGGAATTTCCAACTTTGGCAGAGCTAACTGGCAATCCTCCAGATTTAGAGGCAGAATCTAGGGGAAAAATAAATGAAGCCTATCTTTAGAAATTTTCAACCAATTTTAGCTCAGGAATAGTCATTCCTTGTATATTGGCATGCTATGAATCCATTGGAACAACTTATATAGGCAGAGGAGAAAATCTACAGGTGTTTTTGGTCACTTGAACAATTTTGAAGCTCAGGGCCACCAAGAGGGAAGGCCATGCCCAGAACAGCTAAAGGACAAATGGAGTGACTGAAAAGTCATTTTTAGATATATTTGATTTATGAACACAGTGGTATAGTTTTCAGAGGTGTTTGAGCACATCTGAAGTTGGTTTTGTCACTTTGGAGATTAAATAAGCCCGTGTCCACCAGGATGGGAGGTTAAGCCTAGATCGGCTAGTAACCAAATTCAGAGATTGAATAGTCATTTTTTGGGTATTTGAGTGTTATGAAGCCAATGGAACAATTTTAAAATCCATTGGAGCAATACATATGCTTGTAATCAGATATTTGACTCTTAATCTCAAGAGGTCCTAGCTATTTAAAGCATGTCCATCGAGATGTAGCCTAGGAGGGGTTAACTCCATTATCATCCGTTGTGTTATGTGGTTGCTATGAGTTATATTTCTAAATTTCATATTCTGTATATGAGTTTTTAAAAATTCAATTAACTCATAATTTGATCATCAAAAACACATGAAATTACACACATAAATCCCTTCACAAGTGGTTAATATGAGATGATCCTAATCACACATTTTTAATACTGATGAGGGAGATAGCATAACAATAACTAGTTTTCCCATATTCAGATCAATTTGGTATCAAAGAAAAAATTTAGCTCATTTTAGCCAAGGTTAGCTAGAGGAATTAGCTATTTGTTTTTTGAATTTGTGCAAGGAGAATTTATCAGTGAGTTTGCAAGTTTATGTGTGAAGAAGAAGATCAAGATTGAGAACTGAATTCTCAAAACACAGCAAAGAAGATGTGCATTCATTACAGGTGTGATGGAAGCTTCATTAAGCACTGTTTTCTAGTCGATCTTCCTTAGCAAAATTCTTTGATAAATATTTGTTACATAAGCTCCACATCATGATTGATATGATGCAAGAGAAGTATGAAGATAAGAGGAAGGGCATTAAACTTCAAGAGCAGTTGATTGCCATGAAGGAGGAGAAGCAAGAGCTTCTTGAAAGGATGCATGAGATGAAGACTCAACTCCATGTTGCAAATGAAAACTTAGCAAGGATGCATGAGATGAAGACTCAACTCCATGATGCCAAGGAAGCCTTAGCCAAGCATGTGCTTGAAAAAGAGGTATGAAAATCAAGTTTATCTTCAATTTCCTCTCAAAAGGAATGTGTAGGTGCTTTTGAAAGACACACTAGAGGAATAAGGTCAAAATTATCGATGACGATGGGCTATGAAGGTAAAGGATTGGGAAAACATGCACAAGGCATAATTGAGCCAATTGTTGTTGAGGAAAGGCCTAGATATTTGGGTCTTGGTTATGGACGACATGATGGAGAAATATCTAAAGCAAAGGAGGCACATGAAGGTGTTCCAACAAGGAATTTCATTTCATGTTCATTACCTCAAGCTTGTGAAGATTGTGTTCATGAGGAATGCAAAAATTTTACACCCACTTTGCAATAAGGCACTCATAAGCATGTAACTAATGAGAATGACAAACAAGAGGATTTTGAAATCTCTAAAGTCTTTGAATGCATTGTTGGTATTCCGAAGAGAGCCACTACCTCATCAAATTCACTTCCTGAAGAATGAGACAAAGGTGAATGTCCAAGGTATAAATTTTCTTTTAATCAAGTTGCTTTTGATTATGATAAACATGGAAAATTTTCACATAAGATTTGGAGAAAATTTGCATGTTCCTCTTGTGGTTTTGATAACCATAATTTTTCAAGATGTTGGAAGAAGATAGCCATGCACATGAAACATTCAAAGCAAAGGAGGTAGAAAGCTAAAGGTCCATTGGACAGAGCAAACCATGCTGAAAAGAAGATGCAATTGTTTTGCACTCATTGCCATAAGCAAGATCATATTGTAGACAAGTGTTGGAATTTGTATCCAACATGTCATCCACGACATTTGAAGAAGGTGGAGAAAGAGAATGGAAAAGAAGATTCCATAATTGATGTGGGTCAAGATGATGTAAGAGATGGTTATATTTCTTATCCAATTAAGGCTTTTCATGTCATTTGATGTTGATGCATTTATTTGCCAATGGAATTCATGTTGCATGTTTACGCCAAGAAGGTGTTTGAAAGTGGAATATGTTGACTCTCTTTAAGCACATGTACATATGAATGGGGTTCTTGTACTTAAGATTGTACTTGTGATAGAATTTAAGAATTGCATATGTACATGAGAGTTTGTATGTATGAACAGTGGAATTTGGATGGTTTCATCATGCTTGAACATGCATGAGTAATTGACTTGTGTTGGTGGATTGCTTTGTTTAACATGTATGTTTTCAACTTGAGAGTGTTGATCATTTTCATGTGCATGAGTTTCGACTTGTGTTTGTCGATTGTGTGTTACATGCATGTCATGTCGAATTGGAAGAGTTGATTTTGTCTCTAAAGATAAAAAGGAGATGTTGACTAAGTGTTTCATGAGATGTGAAATTATTTTTGTTTTGGGAAAAGAGTCGTCAAATTTTTACACATGCTTATGCTTGACTTGAGACTCAGTCATTTGAAGAGGCATGTTTTGTCAACTTGTGTTTGGTCGATGAGTTTTGACACCAAGATGTAAGAGTACATGGCAATGTTCACATGATGTGAAATTTTTTTCTTTGAAGGAGCAATAGGATATGTTTTCAAGTTATTTTTCTTGCATGATGTGTTTTTTAGATACAAACAACAACCATCAATCTGAATATGTTGTGTTTGTGACAAGATGCCAAAGAAAAAAATTTATAGCCATTGGAGACCATTTTATGTGTTGACGCCAAGAAGAGAAGGAGATGGCGAATGCATTCTTACATATGTGGAATTTGGAACCGTGGAGGTAAAAGAATGATCATTTATTTTTTTGTTATTACTAATGTTTTAACTCGTTGTTGTAGTTAACTCAGATGGGCTTAATTTGGAAAAGTGGTTTCCAAGAAGAAGCTTGCATCGAATGCATGTTTGTGCAAAGGAGGAACATGATTCTTAGTGGGAAGGCAGTTAGTTAGTTTTCCAAGAATCGAGGAATTGATTTGGTTCAACAAAGTGTTATATCAGTCAGCAAGCAACCAACAAGTGTTGGATTGGGTCAACAAAAAAGGAGAACAGTGGTTGAAGAGCAAAGCCATTTTCAAGGCAAGGCAAGTCATTGAACCGAAGTGGTTGTAATGGCGATGTTTCCAAGTAGAATCAAGATGATAGAACTTGGGAAATATAAGAGTGTTTAGCTCTCATGAGATAACCAAATTTTTTGGGTCCAAAAGCATGTCAATGGGAAGGTGTGATTGGAATATGGACCAGGGGCAAACATTTTCTCAAAATTAAAAGTGCTAAGAATTGAACCAAACCAGAATGACAACGACTAGCCCATATCTAGGAATCCAATGCAACTTGTTTCGTCGAAAACCGAGTTCAGATGAAGAAGTTATGGTCTGTTGATCGTCGTTCAGAACAGACAAAATTTTAAAAACAATTGCAGAATAGGTACATGTTGATGACATGGCAGCCCAGTCAACATGCAGGGAATATTTTTTATTTTTTGTCCAATGGGCCTGTGGAAAGTGTCACAATTGGATTCGCCAGTTTGATTTGTGAAGGTGAAATTTTCCCAATATCCTCCAAGGTTGAATTTGGTTTCATGATGATTTTTATGTGTTGGATTTTTTTATTTTTTTAAAAAATATTAAGGTTGGATTGATATATATATATATATATATAATATGTATTATTAATTTCAAATCTTAACATTAATTTTCGCATATAACAAATCACCCAAAGTCTGAATACTGGTGGCATATTATAATAAACCATGGGTTTAATACCTATTATGGTGGCATATACATGGCTGGAATATATTTCATTAAACCTATGGTATGGAGGGATTAACCTATGGTATGGACGGAGCACAACATATCAAAGGTTTTAACCAAAGGTTCGTTGGTGTAATATTTAACGTTGCAAAAAAAATGTATAGGGGCGGAGGTCGAGGTTCGACCCCTTGACCTCCCCCCAACCACTGCCGCAATTTACCAATGGGATGTGCCCTTGAGACTTGAAAAATAATGCACCAGACTTATATTTGAAGCATACTATGTACTTCAATAGCGGGAAGGAGGGGGCAGCCCTCCTCCCACATGACCCTTCTCACGTGACCTTGCACTAGCGCCACCATAATCCCGGATTAGTGTACATTAATCGACACTTAATCACAAATTATCCATTAATTAATATCCTTGTTAATTTGCGGTGGATTTAGAAGTTTCCTCCATTTTCGGCAGAATTTCCAACTTTGGGAGAGCTAACTGGTAGTCCTCTAGATTTAGAGGCAGAATCTAGGGGAAAATTAAATGAAGCCTATATTGAGAAATTAGCGACCAATTTTGGTCAAAAATAGTCATTCCTAGTATATTTCCATTCTTTGAATCCACTGGAACAACTTTCACAGGTAGAGGAGAAAATATATAGGTGTTTTTGGTCACTTTAATAATTTTGAAGCTCAAGGCCACCAAGAGGGAAGGCCATGCCCAGATCAGCTGAAGGCAAAATGGAATGAATGAAAAATAATTTTTATATGTATTTGATGTTTTGAACACAGTGGTATAGTTTTCAGAGGCGTTGGAGTACATATGAAGGTGATTTTTTCTCTTTGGATATTAAACAAGCCCATGGCCACCAAGATGGGAGGTCAAGCCTCGATCAGCTGGTAACCAAATTCAAAGACTAAATAGTAATTTTTGGGGTATTTGAGTGTTATAAAGCCAATGGAACAATTTGAAAACCCATTGGAGCAATACAGGTGCTTGTAATCATACATTTGACTCTTAATCCCAAGAGGGCCTAGCTAGTTAAAGCAGGTCCGTGGAGATGTAGCCCAGGAGGGGTGAACTCCATTATCATCCATTGTGTTATGTGATTGCTGTGAGTTATATTTCTTCATTTCATTTGCTGTATATGTGTTTTTAAAAGTTAATTAACCTATAATTTGATCATAAAAAACACATGAAACTACACACATAATCCCCTTCACAAGTGGTTAATATGAGACGATCCTAATCACACATTTTTAATATTGATGAGGGACATAGCATAGAAATAACTAGTTTTCCCATATTCAGATCAAAGAAACCCTAGGAAGTGGGTTAGAACATAGCCTAGTTTCTACAAATAAACAGCTCGAGAAAAACCCCTTTTCCACAAGGATTCAACCAAGGAGGAAAATGGGGATTATTAAATAATTTTACCAATATAGATATTGGGAATATAGGAAGTAAGAAGAAAATAACGTAAATGTATAAAAACGATTAGACTGTAGGGAGAGGAAGGGTTAGTTTCCAGGTCCATCTAGGGATCGAAAATCTAGAAACATTCCCTAAACCACCATGCATAAAAAAGGAAGTCACTCTAAATACAAGTGTAAAAGGAACAAGGAACTGCAACAAAAAATTTTAATTTAAGGCTGTAAAGTTATGCATGCAACCTTCGGTAAAAGAGAAATACTAAGATTGTTGGGAAAAATACTGAGAGGGGGGGGGGTGAATCAGTATTTACTGTATAATCAAAACTTTCACTTTTTCCTTCTTCTAAAAGGCATACGCTACTTTCCTGAACCAGACGTGCGTATATACGCGGATCCCCTTTATTAAACTAGCGTATACACAGAGATTTAGATAAGTCATTAAATCTTCACTTAAACCATTCCATCATTTATTTATCAGATATTCAATAAGCAGTAAACATGTGCAGTAAGAACATAATAACCATCACACAAAGCATCACACATGAACACCAGGATTTTTAGGTGGAAACCCAAGTCGGGAGAAAACCACCGCTGCAGTTGCTCAGCCTTCAATATTTTATTATAGAGAAAACATGTTACAACATATGTGTTGGCGCAGACTTGACCAGCACGCAGGCACCCACCTGCGCTCGTTTACCAGCCTCTCCTGGAAGGGAGCTCCAACTCCCTGACTCGCTTACCACCTCACCCGGAAGGAGCTACGCACTTCGATCTCGCTTACCACCACCGAAGGAGCTACTTATCTCCTGATCAAGGCTACAACCTTCAGCACCACCTTGGACCACGCTTTCATCAATTTTCATTAATCGATCCAACAACTTCAATAACACCACGGCAGCCACAATTCATCATATTTTCGCATCGACCCTTTCCATACTTTTAAGTTCAACCATACATCACCAAAAAATACTTATCAACACAGATCGAGCAGCGTAGTCATGTTACAATGCATCGGCATTTCATACTCCCTTGCTTCAGCAAACCCTAGCTCAGATAATGCCAGTTTCCTTTATCGATGTTATGTATATACGCGCTTTAGTCCACACAAACCAGCGTATACCTCGCAGAGTATTTCATTGCGCATATCGAAGCATTTCTAGTCACAGATATACGCGCTTCCTCCACAGCGAAGTAGCGTATAGATCTTCAATCATTACAGAGCAACATACTTCATCAGATCAGACATTCAGCTCAGATTCAACCCTTTACTTCAGACAGATGTTCGCCTAGATGTTCGCCTCATCACAGATCTAGGCCTTCCATAAACAGATCTAGCAAATACAAGTACATTTCAGATCTAAAGATCCCGCTTCATCATTTCTTCATAAGTGCTTCATAGATTCAGATCTATCATCAAACCTTTACCCTTTCCATACAGATATACTTCACAGAGAAGTATTCATTCAAGCTCAGACATCTTGCTCTCACCCTCACTCAATGTTTGCACAATGAATTTCTTCTCCTTTTATATGATTACCCTTTGTCAATACCATGAGCCCCTTTTTCAATACCACGGGCACCAATACCATGAGCCTTCAATACCACGGGCGCCTTCTTCAATACCATGAGCCAAACCAATACCATGAGCCTTCAATACCATGGGCCCCTAGATTTGCACTTTTTGAGCGCTTTAGCCCATACGCGACTTGGCACGTTCTTTTCCGCGTGCATACGCGATTTCCCCTAGGTCAATCCGCGTATACCAAGAGACATACTCTTTTTCATCATACTTTATACTTTGAGTACATTCTGAATTCCTTTCTTCAGATACATCAGATTTCCTTCATCAAGGACATATGCTATCAAGCACAACTTCATCAAGTAAGTTGTCATCATATTCATCAAGTGGGTTGCCTTTCAAGGACAACACTCAGCATCATATTGTCAACAAACATCATATCACATCAGATTTACATCATTTACCAAGTCCATCAAGTCAAGAATAAATTCATCAGGTGGTTTGCCATCAAGGACAACACATGTCAACAGTCGCATGTCTTCATCTTTATTTAGTGGGTTGCCATCAAGGACAACACTCTGCATCATATTTCCAACAATCTCCCCCTTTGGACTTGATGGCAACCATGATGGTGTTTGGTTACCACAGCAGATAGATACCATGTCACTCTCCCAAATATGTCACATCATTACCTTCTCTTTATTCAAACACCATGTCACTCTCCCCCTTTGACATCAAGGGCAAAGGGCGGATCAAAAACCAACATTCTCCCTCTTTTCTCCTCATGTGGAAGAAACAGTCTGCAGATCTGATATGTGCTGAAGTGGCCAAGCTCCCCCTGAGTCCATGCTGAATCTCCAAACATATTTGTCAATGAAGTACATGACTCTATGAACTTCCTATCACCAAAGACTCATACTTACATCAAATATCCAACCAAGTGGATTTACATATAAGACTCAAGTACCCAACCAAGTGGGTTTACAAAATCTGACTCAGCTACCCAACCAAGTGGGTTTACAAAAATGACAAGTCCTTACATGACTGAATATTACAATTTTTACATCATGGGTCTCAACAAGACCTTTTCACCAAAATATAAATATGATCATTTATGACCAACACCAGAAAGTCCTCAAGAAAGAGGACATATTTCAGAACCATAATAATGCCAACACTGCATTATAGTCAGCAAAGCTAATGCTCCCCCTGAATCCGTGCAACCATGCATCCTTTTCATATGACTAAGGCTCCCCCTTAGTTTGTGCAACCTGAACATTTTCACCAACAAATCATCAAGGCATCTTCATCAAAACATTAGAAACAGATTTATGAGAACTGGAACACCACCAGAGATACCAAACAGCACTGCAGCTGTGCTGAAGAGAGCCGAACCAACCAAGAATTGTCAGCAACCAACCATACGCGGTTTTATGTGCAGGAACTCGCGTACATACGCGACTGTGTTTCAGGAAACCTGCGTATCCTAAGACACCTTCTAAATTTCAACCAGATCTGATTCTTTGTAAGGCAAAGACAGTGTTCAGCTTCTTTCTGAGATATTTGACTGCTTCCCTGGACTACATATATAACAGAATAGTGTAGTTGTGTCTTCAAGCGTCATCCATTGGTTGTAGCATAAGCCCATTAGTAACTAAGCCTTCGGATCCTTTGCAGCATCAATACATTCTTTCCAAAAGAGATTATCATATCAGAACAGCATCTTCAGATATGTGTCAAGCAATCATCCATGTGGTCCAAAATCATCATGATCTTCAAGAGGTAACATGAAGTAACATATGTAGGCAAAAGATCTCAACCATAGCAACCAAACTCTATATGATCTGAAACAAATGATATCCAACTCATCCACACAAAGATACTTATCAGCAACTAGGGCTCAAAATCTTATCATAATAAACCATGTACCAAATCATCATCATTTGAGCATGAGTATCACCAAGACCAAAGAATAAGCAGTCATATTTCCAACAATGCAACCATTAGAATTCAACCTGCTACTCCCCCTAAACCAGTGCTTCTTCCTTAACTTCTGCAATCTGAGATACCTTCAAGAGCAAGTCATCAATAACAATCTCTGCATGATCTGTCCTCATCTCTGAACTATAAGACTTTCATCTCAACAATGAATGCTCTTCATCATAAAGCAACCAGGCTTCATCCATAATATTCAACACAAGAACTCATGCATCATTTCATTATCATGAGTATAACTAGAATGATGCTAACAGTGCAATCATCAGCAGTCAGACTGATGCTCCCCCTGGACCTCTGCTTCAGATCTTCAGCTATCAGATAAATTTTCTTATCATCAATGCATACGCGACTGCGTCTTCTGGAACTCGCGTGTATACGCGACTTTAGTTAATGGAACCTGCGCATGGAAAGTGAAGCATAGAAAATTTCCATCTTCCTTCATTTCTTCCAGAGCTTGTACCTCCTGTACCTGTCCTTTCCACATCAGATGCGCTGTCAGAAGTAAACATAACCAGTATAATCAAATCAACCATGAGAGTCATCATGCATTGCTCCTCTTGTGACGATACATTATTAGATCTCATAATGTATCTCACATCATTCCTGCAGTCAACAAGAAAAGTCAGCTTCAGAAGCGGATGACTGCAGTAGGGTCATAATTCCCTACGTTTCCGATCGGTCCTTCATCTTGAATTGAGTGTTTTCTTCAAGAAAATCATTGTTTTCTAGAGCATCAACAAAAACATCCTTTTCTTCTCTAGATTGTTTCTTATTCCATCCCTCCATCTTCTTCCAGATTTGTTTTCTATTTGTGTGCTGAAATTTCTCATATCTGCTCGACCTGCATTCCTTTCTTATATGTCCATACTTGTTACAAGAATAACATCTCATGTGTCCAGAAAAATAAGCATAAGAATCATAATGAGTATTTCTATTCTTCCTCCTTTTACAATCAGCTGCTTTGTGTCCATACTTGTTACATGAAAAACAATATCCCTTGAAGAAACCAGAGTACCTTTCTGTGTAGGAACTGTTTGTTTGAGGCTGAAATGATCTGCTCCTGCAACTTGCTGCAACATGTCCATAATTATGACATTTAAAACATTCAACATTCTTGAATGAATTCCTTTGAGAATTCATGATTGTTGGTTGAGCTTTTGTCTCTTTCAACACTTCAGGTTTTGCATTGACATCCTCTGAATTTTTGGTACTTCCTTGTGAGCTAGATTCTCCTTTAACAGTTTCATGGAAACCAAGACCATGTTTGATAGCATGAGACCTTTGATTACTCAGAATATTGTCCAAAATGTTAGTACTATCATGAAACCTCAAAAGTTTAACCTTTTCTTCTAATTTACCTTTGAGAATATTTACCTCAACCTCCAAGGCTTGACATTGCTTTGTCATGCTTTCTTCTTTTCTTCTTCCATCTTCAACTTGATTCTTCAGATTTAGAATCTCTTCTTTCAACCAATCTTCATTTCCTTCACAAGTTTGTTGCAGCTCTTCATTCTTCTTGCTTGATTTTTCCAGATCTTCTTTGAGAGAGATAATTTCTGCTTCAAGGCCTTCCTTTTCAAAGGATTGTAGAGGTTCCTTATTCTCCTTACTTGATGCTTCTAGCTCTGCTTGCAGAAAGATGATAGCAGCTTCAAGTCCTTCATTCTTCTTGCTTGATTTTTCCAAATCTGCTTCTAGATCTTTAATTCGATTGGATGCATAAGTATGAAACCTTTGATACTTGTCCACCTGTTCATTTAGCATTTCTATTTGATCTTTCATTTGTGAGATCATCTCTTTATAGATAGTTTCTTGCTTATTGTATGAACTTTGTAGTTCTACTTCTTTAATCTTGAGAGCTTCTTCTAGATCCACAACTTTACTTTCACTATCTTTACTATTGTTTGCACAAAGAAGAGTATTACAAGTGGCCTTCTCCTCTTTCTTCTTTGCCATGAGTGCTTGTAGATCTTCGTCAGAATCTGTTTCATCTTCTTCAATTTTTGCTATACATGATTTCTGAGATATCTCCTTTCCTCGAGTAACCTTCTTCTTTTGCTTCTTAGCCATGAGCACTTTCAGATCTTGGTCAGAATCTTCTTCATCTTCACTGGACACTTCATCATCATCTTCTTTTGTATAATAACTCTTTCTCTTTTCAAATTGTTTCCCTTTACCATGCTTTTCTTTATAAGGACATTTAGCAGCATAATGACCAACTTTTCCACACTCAAAACATTTGAAGGGAAGCTTACCTTTGAATCTTCCAGTACCTAGTTGGAGCTTTCTCACGAAATTTGCTTCTTCTTCATCAGATATATAGCCGGAATCTTTGACAACTTCCTTTTCCTTCCCTTTAGTAGATGCCTTAAAAGCAGCTTCTCTTACTTGAGAAGGGCCTCCTTGTCTCATTTCAAAAGCAGTCAGAGTACCATGTAATTGAACAATATTAAGAGTTTGCAAATCTTGTCTTTCTTCAATAGCTGAAACTTTAGAGTCAAATTTTGAAGTCAATGATCTTAAGACCTTTTCCACCAGAGTAGTATCAGCTATGGTTTCACCCAAATTTCTCATTCGATTTACAATATCATCCAGACGAAGAAAGAAATTGGCAACACTCTCATCACTATGCATCTTCAAATTTTCATATTCAATTCTAAGAGTTTGGAGTTTTGCACTTTTTACCTTTGTGTCTCCTTCATAGCTTAGAATGATTTTGTCCCATATGTCCTTTGCCGAATGTAGCCGCATCACTTTAGCAAATTCTGATTCAGACATGCTTCCCAATAAGACATTCACTGCTTTGGCATTGATTTCATACTTCTTTCTTTCAGCTGCATCAGTAGGAATACTTGCCGGGTATTGATAACCTTCTTCCACGATTGCCCATACATCTTGACCAAGACTTTGCAGATAAGCTTTTGTACGTACCTTCCAGAAGATCAGATTGCTTCCATTGAATAGAGGTGGCTTTATAGACATTACTCCTTCTTGAATTCCCATTGCGACGGATCTCCTTTAAGCGATCAAGCTTCTGCACAAGGACCCGCTCTGATACCAATTGTTGGGAAAAATACTGAGAGGGGGGGGGTGAATCAGTATTTACTGCATAATCAAAACTTTCACTTTTTCCTTCTTCTAAAAGGCATACGCTACTTTCCTGAACCAGACTTGCGTATATACGCGTATCCCCTTTATGAAACTAGCGTATACACAGAGATTTAGATAAGTCATTAAATCTTCACTTAAACCATTCCATCATTTATTTATCAGATATTCAATAAGCAGTAAACATGTGCAGTAAGAACAGAATAACCATCACACAGAGCATCACACATGACACCAGGATTTTTAGGTGGAAACCCAAGTCGGGAGAAAACCACCGCTGCAGTTGCTCAGCCTTCAATATTTTATTATAGAGAAAACATCTTACAACATATGTGCTGGCGCAAACTTGACCAGCACGCAGGCACCCACCTGCGCTCGTTTACCAGCCTCTCCTGGAAGGGAGCTCCAACCCCCTGACTCGTTTACCAGCCTCTCCTGGAAGGGAGCTACGACCCCCCGATCTCGTTTACCAGCCTCACCTGGAAGGGAGCTACGACCCCCTGACTGAAAGCTACAACCCTCAGCACCACCTTGGACCACGTTTCATCAATTTTTACACTGGATCCAACAACTTCAATAGAACACCACTTGCAGGCCACATTTCATCATATTTTCATACTGGACCCTTTCCATACTTTTAAGTTCAACCATACATCACCAACAAATACTTATCAACACAGATCAGATAGCAGAAATACAGCAGAACAGATCAGATATTTCATACCCCTTGCTTCAGCAAACCCTAGTTTGCATACGCGCTTTCCCTTTACTGATGTCGCGTATATACGCGCTTTAGTCCACACAAACCAGCGTATACCTCAGTGTATATTTCATTGCGCATACGCACTTTTACTTCAGCGAAGCTGTGTATATACGCGCTTCCTCCACAACGAAGTAGCGTATAGATATTCAATCATTACAGAGCAGCATACTTCATCAGATCAGACATTCAGCTCAGATTCAACCCTTTACTTCAGACAGATGTTCGCCTATATGTTCGCCTCATCACAGATCTAGGCCTTCCATAAACAGATCTAGCAAATACAAGTACATTTCAGATCTAGAAGTCCCGCTTCATCATTTCTTCATAAGTGCATCAGAGATTCAGATCTATCAACAAACCTTTACCCTTTCCATACAGATATACTTCATAGAGAAGTATTCATTCAAGTTCAGACATCTTGCTCCCACACTCATGATTTGCACAATGAATTTCTTCTCCTTATATAGGTTTATCCTTTGTCAATACCATGAGCCCCTTTTTTCAATACCATGAGCCTTCAATACCACGAGCACTAATACCATGAGCCTTCAATACCACGGGCGCCTTCTTCAATACCATGAGCCAAACCAATACCATGAGCCTTCAATACCACGGGCCCCTAGATTTGCACCTTTTGAGCGCTTTAGCTCATACGCGACTTGGCACGTTCTTTTCCGCGTGCATACGCTATTTCCCCTAGGCCAATCCGCGTATACCAAGAGACATACTCTTTTTCATCATACTTTGAGTACATTCTGAATTCCTTTCTTCATTGCCTTTTTTTCACACTATAGATACATCAGATTTCCTTCATCAAGGACATATGCTATCAAGCACAACTTCATCAAGTAAGTTGTCATCATCTTCATCAAGTGGGTTGCCTTTCAAGGCCAACACTCAGCATCATATAAACATCATATCACATCAGATTTACATCATTTACCAAGTCCATCAAGTCAAGAATAACTTCATCAGGTGGATTGCCATCAAGGACAACATATGTCAACAGTCGCATGTCTTTATCTTCATTCAGTGGGTTGCCATCAAGGACAACATCCTGCATCATATTTCCAACAAATATAATCAAAGAAATGAACTTCAACTTACGCTATGATGAGAAAAACATAAATAACCAATTTGTGATACAGAAAATACTAGAATATACCAATGAATTATTTATAATCGGAAACATACACAATGAATATACATGATCACTAATTTAAATATTCCAAGGAGCGACTTGTGAACTATAAACAATCACAGACATGGAATCAAAATACAAGACTTATATATATCTATTATGATTTTTAAAAAATAAAATGCAACATAAGTGTTTAAGGATGATGAGGGCCATCTGTAGTGACCTACAATACTTCTTAAAAAAATACAAATTTTAAACAATGAAAAATATTATTTATAATGGAATATTAGTCTAAGAGCTTATGCTATTAATAAAAGACCCCTTCAAAATTTATACAATAGAGTTCACAGTTGAGGGTGAAAAAAATTATTTGTCACCCCAGTACCACCCAAAACTTAGGAACAAATAATTGTGAATAACTTCATTAATTCCACCCTATTGGGGTTTTTCAAAATATGGAGAGACCGTAAGGTTATTTTCCATCTATAGGCCATAAAAGGAGGAGTCACACCAGATACAAAAAGAAGAGCATCGGTCTAATATTTATACATGTTGTACGTTGGATAAACCAATGGTCCCCGTGTGTTTCGTGACATGGACTAACCACCTCTCGTGGATCCTTATCTTTGGTGATGCGATTGTTGACTAACATCTACGGATTTGGGTGTAAAGACAATCGTGATTCCAACAAGTGGTATCAAAGAGTACGTCACGATTTCAATACACACTCGGCTCACGTTGGGAGGGATATTGTTGGAAATTGGATAACACAACGCTCCCCATGTGTTTGGCGACATGGAATAACCACCTCTCGTGGATCCTTATCTATGGTGATGTGATCATTGACTAACACTTGCGGGTTTTGGTGTAACAACGTTTGTGATTCCAACAATACAACTAAAGCGAGTCAGAACGGACCAGCATAAACCCTTGCAGTATTATACGTATACACCATAAAAATGAGAGGGGTGATCTACAAATACCAACTCTGTAATTTAAAGGAAATTTTTTAAGTCATTTTTGGGTAGTAATATCAAAAATGAAGAAGGGAAATTCACCTGAAATACACAACTTGAAGAGAAGAAACCTTATTGGGAACGATGAGTCTACAGACAAAAACCTTTCCACGACCAAAGTTATGGAAGAGATAAATATGAAGGGCATTAATCGTAACAACTGGGAAGAATACATGCCTGTGCAGAGAATGAAAGTCTTGTATAAGCCCTCGACCGCAAACCGCATGGAAGGGGACAACACCTCTGTAATGGAAATAATCTAGTTTTAGAAGCTGGAATAAATTAAAAATAAGAAAAGTAAGCAGAGACACAAGGAAGTAAACAAATCCTAGGTGAAAAGGGGAAAAATATCTTACCAAAATACTTAGAAAGAATATGTTGTGTTGACAGGGTCTCAGATTGAAGAGCATTTTCCATAGATTTGAAAGAAACAACCTTCTGAGCATGAAAAGCCTCGCTAGTAGTAGAGAGTAATAATTTGAGAGTAAATACAAGAAAATGAGACCCGACTACAAGAGAGTGGTGGGTTAGCTTATCTCTAAACCCCTCGTTCAATATAGGTCATCCATTGAGCCCAAATCCAAAGGACCATTGATCAAATAGAAAATATTGAAGTGGGAATTTCAAAATGGATGGACCAGGATCTTCATCTAGAGAATTCCAGACCGATCTTGACAACAACTTCAAGATGCCTTATACAAAACTTAGGGTTACGAATTACCGTGATCAAAAACCATCTTAGGATTAAATTAAGTGTAATTAATATCGTTCCGTTGGCTTAGAAATGATATGCATATGCATAATATTTCATATATAAGCCCTGAAAGGTGTTATATGCATGTACAACTCATATAGTGGTTAAATATTTTTTTTTCGATCCTATGATCTCTGTCATTATTCAATAATTGGATATTAAGTTATTTTTATTTTCCTGATGTGATATTTAATAATGAAAATTCAAATGATTCATTGCGTTACCATAAAGGGACATGACAAGTAGTAAAAAATCCATGTTCCATAAATGTGGCCTCTTTTGGTGGCAAGGAAATAATAAAATTTGTTCGTGTTAATAGTGAGTGGAAGAATAAAATCATGAGGAGAGTTGGGCATACACCACTAGTAAGGCCAATAGTTGAAATTGGCCTACACCCAATTTCATAAGCTAAATCATATATGTGGGTTCAATTGGGGGAGGAATCTTGAAACACTAATGATGTGCTATTCGAGACAATACACCAATTTAAAAGTGAGATGGAAAGGTTGAGAGCCCATAATTAAATACTGATGCAAGAACAAGAGAGGATTACGAAAAGCCTTTCTGATAGACAAAACCACATACCCTATTTTGAGCCTTGACCATGGAAACATGATTGGGACACATAGACAAAGATATGTGAAATCGGAAGGAGATCAAGAAAACAATGAGGAAGAATCAAATAATAATTTTGGTCACAAAGGACCAAAAAGGAAGAATATAGAATTACAGGGGGAATTTAAGAAAATTAAACCTTCAATGTTTGATGGTGAGCAAGAAGAGGCTACAGAAGCTTGGCTCATTAACATGAATAAGTATTTTTAGATTTACGAATATGACCCCAATTTGAAGGATCAATTAGAAATTTACCAATTACAAGTAAAAGCTACTTTATGGTGGGAAGAGGTGAAGCTAGTACGAAAGATTGATGAACAAGAATTAACTTGGGAAGAGTTTCAAAGACACTTTAAAGATAAATATCTAGACGATCACTTTTACGATGAGAAGGAAAAATAATTTCACGATCTTAGGTTGGGGAAACTTACTATGAACCAATTTATAATTAAATTCACCTCACTTCTAAGATATGTTCCGTATAAACATGAAGAAAAAGTGAAAGTTTAGTGGTTTATCAATAACTTACATGTCTTCATAAATGAATGATTGAAAGTTGACAATCCCAAAACCATGGATGAAGTTATCAGAAAAGCCATAATATGCTACTATCAAATGAAACAAAAAGGAGATAATAGTAAAAAATGGATGGAGATGAAAGGGAAGAAGCAGGCATAAAATTCCAAGGGGTTTAATCATCGAATTTCAAGAATCCTTACAAAAATATGCATAACAGAAACTAAGGAATGATCTAGAAGAAATCCAATTGACAAAATGAATTAAAGGCTACTGAGCATCTTAATAAGTCTAAACTCAAGACAAAAAACAAAACCCCATTGGAGTGTTGGGGGTATGGAGGACCACATTTTGTAAAAAATTCCCTTACTAGAAAGGAGAAGAACTGGTGGCCCAGTTTCAAGAAGCATCTATAGTTGGGGATGTAGCGAGAAGAATGCCCAGAATTAATGCAACATTTGAAGATCATTAGGAAAAATATTAACCAACTATGATAGAATTTAAAGGTAAATTTTGAAACCATGCTATGTCTATTTTAATTGATCTAGGGGCTAGTATAAGTTATATCAACGCCAAGATAGTGGATAAATGTCATTTGAAATCAAAAAAATTTAAGAAATCATGGATGGTACAACTGGTTATATGGGATAAAAGAAGGGTGACAACTAAAATAGATAATTTTCCAGTGATGCTAGACGACTAGTCAGTAACTGCAAATTTAAATGTTCTACCCCTAGGATCATATGATGTTTTAATTGGCATGGACTGTTAGAAACACACTAGTCTCTTATAAATTGTAAGGATAAAACAATTAGTTACTTGGATGAGGAAGGCATAAGACAAGAGGTGCAGGGAGTGAAAATACCCCTAAAGTTGAGACATGTTACAACATCATAGCTGGTGAAATGCATTAGGAAAGGGTCTCAGGTTTATGCTGTGCATGTACGATATACAAATTAAAAAGAAAAGATTGGCACCTTAGGGGATTTGCCCATTTTGAAAGATTTTTTTGATTTTTTTCCTGAGGATATTCCTGGGCTACCTCCTAAAAGAGACATAGATTTTACTATTGATCTTGCACACGAAGCTCCTCATGTATCTAGATCCCCCTATCGTATGAGTGTCTTGGAACTAACTGAGCTAAAAATGCAATTGCAAGAATTACTGGACAAAAAATACATTCATCCAAGAATGTTGCCTTGGGGAGCTGCAATGTTTTTTGTTAGGAAAAAGGATGGAACCTTCAGATTGTGTATTGATTATAGAAGTTTAAATAAATTAATAGTAAAAAATAAATACCCCTTGCCGTGCATTGATGATCTCTTTGATCAAGTCAAGGGTGAAACTATATTTTCTAAGATTGACCTGCGATCTGGTTACCACTATATCATAATAAAGGAGGAGGATACATACAAAAAAACCTTTAGAACTCGGTATGGGAATTATGAATTTGTGGTTTTTCCGTTTGGATTAACAAATTATCCAATGAAGTTCAGGTGTCTCATGAACAATAGATTTCATTAGTATTTGGACAAATTTATGTTGATTTTTATAAGATAAGTTTGAATTTGTGAGAACAAAGTATTTCTCTTAGAGATTATTTGTAGGAGCATTCATAGGATATTTCAGCTTTCAAAGAAAGGATGAATCCTGAGGCTACTTGGCCCTTCTACAGACTCTGCCTAAAGAAATAAAATGTAATCACTAAGATCCGATCAATGAAATTTTTTGTTTTAAGTGCAAAGTATTCATTGATCCAGCTTTAATGTGTGAATAGGCAAGTATACATATTCTGCAAATGAAGTATAATGGTTTGAAGATGAACTAATAAGTTTTGTTCACTGTTTAAACCTGCTTGGGAAAAATTTGCTTATAAAAATTTACTGTTTAAAGGAGCAGAATCTGAAATTATGCAGCAAAATTATACAGTATGACAGCAAATAATTGTTTAAGCGGTTCACCCCTCTCTTGGGCTACCTCCGTTGGGTCCAAAAGCCTCTAATTAGGCTTTTTCCTCTTTGACTAAATGCTCAAAATGTGAATACAACTGTATAGAAGCCTCAAATGAAAAAATACACTGCAAATTAAGATTCATAAGGCTCAAATCAGTATAAAATGACTAAACAAACACCTCCATTGGATGCAGATAGTCCAAAACAGCTCTTCTTTCCTTAGGCCCTATGGCTCTACGACCAAAAACGCTGATAAATTATCTGTTAGAGCACCCTGATGGCTCTGCAAACACTCCCAACAGCTCCAGAATGATCCAATACCCCAAAAACAAAACAAAAATCGTCCCAAATGGACTTCCCTAGCCAAAGTTATGGCTAACTAAAGTTTGCCTAGATTCTCTCCAGCTAAGTCTGGCTAATTGCTAGATAGCTCCGACAAATATGGAGGTCGGCGCTAAATTAGAGGGCCCACCGAAACTGCCGCCGAATTGGAAGGGTAGCACTTGAGGTTAATGTGTGTGGCCACATGTTTAAGCGGTGAAAATTAATGTTAATACAACCGTTTCTTTATGCGCACCATTCCACAACACATTTTTTTTAAACCCACGTATACCAAGACCTCGCCATTTTCGTTGACCGTTAATAGACTTGGCTTCCATATGGTTTGAACTACCACTCTTTACACACATTACAAGGCCATGTGCCTTTAAAACTTACAATATATGGCTTAAACCTTTAAAAACATACGTTGCCATATTAAACCCTTAACATTAGAACTGTGGGTTTTAAAATATTGGGCATGAAAACTTTGGACATGTGGGTTTTTTAACCCTTTTTTCATATTTCAAATTTTGTTTTAATATATATGGGTTTAATATTTAATTTTTTTAATAAGGTTTAATAATTTTTTTTTTAATAATTAATTAAAATATATAATTAATAATATAATATATGATTTAATAAAAAACCATATAAAATATTAAAACTATATAATTTAATTAATTTATTAAACCTTAATAAAAAATAAAATTATCCCAACACATATATTAAAAAATTTCTTTCAAAATTGAAAGTTATTGGGCAAATTCAAACTGCAACATCTCCTCCATACGGCAACGGATTTGAGTGCCGTTCGTGGCTGCAGGATCGTTTTAGCGAGCTCTTTCCTGTCATTTTGGTTCGGACCAATTCTAAACAACTTCATTTTTGAGCATTTTTCTACAAGAGACTTGATCTCCTCCGATCAATAGACAAAATTATTTTCTATTCCGTGCGTTAGTGTGTTATATTATTTCCATGACTAGCCTCACACACAAAGTAGGGGGGGTCAGGGGGGGAGGTCTCTCCCCCTTGTTTGTGTCATGTAGTTCCCCTACGGAGGTAGCCCCTCTATACAGGTCCGGGGCCTCGCCACAAGAAGTTTTTTTGAACCCTATTTTAGGTGGGTGAACCAACCTATGGTTTTTTGCATGGGTTTATCACATGGTTTTGGGCATATGGCTTTTATCCATGGTATTTTGTAGATTCAAATATGAACTACAATTATTTTCTAATTATGAATGCTTTGACATGTGTATATATGTATTGTAGCATTGAAAGAAACATAATTAAAAATCAAGTCGGTAGTCCCCTGCTTTGGTATCTAGGAAAATATTTGGTGTATATCGGGTTAGGACAAGAATTCTGGGCAGAGGCAGTGGAGACTGCATGTTACTTAGTTAACAGATCACCTTCATCAGCGTTGGAGGATAAGACTCCACATGAGGTATGGACTGGTAAGAAACCATATCTTTCACATCTAAGGGTATTTGGATGTGATGCATATGTACATGTTCTAAAGGAGAAAAGGACCAAGTTGGATAATAAATCTGAAAGGTGCATCTTTATTGGGTATAAGGATGGTTTAAAGGGTTACAAGCTTTGGAACCCAGAAACAAGGAAGGTTGTGTACAATCGAGATGTGGTGTTTAGAGAAGTGAAAGATGTTGTTAAACATGAAGTCCTACCAAAGGAACCTGAGAAGATAGAGTTTGAGCTAAAGGAGGATGAATCAGACTCTACAACAGAAGAAGACTCAGAAGATGAAGAGCCACAAACTCCAGCTTTGAGAAGATCAGTTCGAGAAAGAAGGAAACCAGAAAGGTATAGTCCATCTGCTTTCTGTTCAGGTTTTTCCTTAACTATAAATGATGATGAACCCAGAACTGTCAGGGAGGCAGTAGATTCAGAGGATGGAAAACTCTGGAAGGAGGCCATGGCTGATGAAATGGCATCCTTGCACAAAAACGATGCATGGGATCTGGTGGAGTTGCCTGCTGGAAGGAAGCCCATTGGAAGAAAATGGGTGTTTAAGAAGAAGATGAATGTAGAAGGCAAGGTGGAGAAATACAAAGCTCGGTTGTTAGCAAAAGGTTATTCCCAGGTGCCGGGAATTGATTTGGTCATATTTTTTCTCCTGTTGCCAAAGTTACGTCTATTAGATTACTTTTATCTGTTGCTGGTGCATTTGATTTTGAGATAGAACATATGGATGTGAAGAAAACATTTCTTCATGAGGATCTATAAGAGGAGATCTACATGAAGCAACCTGAAGGCTTTGCGGTGAAGGTGTTATGGCCTTTGTTTTGAAAAAGAAACAGTTTTGAGTTGCGGATAACAGGTGGCGGAGTACAATCAAGGTAGATTGGGAGCTGTCACGATTGTGGAAAACCAAAAGATAGGTGGTGCGGTAGTTGTGGAGAAAAGTGCAGATGGAAGATATAGGAGACAGGGAAAATTAGTAGAACTCCCAGTGATCAAGAAGAAGTGGCAAGAAAAGGAGTAGGAAAAGAAGAAGGACTGACAGTCATGCTGGTGGAAGAAAAAATAGGCAATAAACCTGCTTAGAAGAGAGAGTTAGTTAGTGTGGCAGAAGGCCGTTAAAGAGAGAAGAGTTGTATGAGAGCTCTATGATAACTCTATTTTATTGAATCTAACTATAATAGACTCCGTGGAGTGATGTATGCTGTTTTGATATTGATAATGAAATATGATTATTTATGTGTGTAATTTTATGAGTTGAGTGGTAATCATTTGCTTACTATCAATGTTTTCCCAATTTAAATTTAAATTTAGCATCTTGAACATGCTTGATGAGTAATAGCGTATACATAGTGGTGAGATCTTCTTTTTGTTCCAAGTTCCCTTAGTTGTTCTTCATGGTTGTAATATTATTAAGGTCATGACATGCCTTGGGTGATCTCTTCATTTTCCGGAGTAGGGTGAAAATGAATGGAGTTGTACTAGAATATTGCGGAAACTCTCGTTGCTCTTATCGCTGAAACTCAGTCTCGCCCAGCATCTCCCTTTTTCGCCAACAAATGTCTCCGTTGCCGAGACTCGAAAATTCACTGGACAGTTAGATCAGCAAAATGTTGATATCTCTGAGAGGGAACTACGAAGTTGGTGGGATAACCACTTAGACCATTTCATATCGCAACAAGTGGAGCTACGACAGTAGAGGGAAAAGACTATTAAAGATTGGGTCTTGTTTTCTAGATTTGCAACCTATACGAAATTTTATGGGGAAAGTTTCCTGAAGAAATTTATAATTGGTTGCAAAGAGTACAAATCAAGTCACTCCCAGGAGGATCGTGTAGAGTTTGTCGCAAGTTGACGCACACGGATCTAGTAGCACTCCATCGGTTAGATACCGATTTGACCCAAGTAGTAGATTTTTGGGTACAATCTACCTTGGAAGGATACATTGTGGAATTCGTAGCTGAGTGTTACCAATCCTTTACAAAATCTGAGGACATATTCAGATCCAGACTGTGGGGAGATTGTTGAAGGAAATCCCGTTGTGGATCAAGGATTTAATGGTGGATGAGGGTTTGATGGCATTTCAAAAGTATGATATGAAGACTTAAACCTCCAGTATTAGGGGAAGGAGCTGAGGGAAATATGCTACAAGTAAGTAAGAAGGGGGAATAGGGATATGGATGCCAGAAACTCCAGTAGATTGAGAGAGCGACGAGCACATCGGAGGGCACAGATTGCTGAGAAGTGGTGGAAAAGGGTGATGAAAGAGTTTGTGGCATATATAGAGTAGTCGATGTGACAATCACTACAAGGA